>JANHGN010006705.1:0-13951 GCA_024605025.1 Megaceryle maxima | reverse complement strand
TAGCATAGAACAGAATAGCATGGAAGAAAGAGAAGAGAAGAGAAGAGAAGAGAAGAGAAGAGAAGAGAAGAGAAGAGTTGAGTTCTGTTGGAAGAGACCTACAGTGATCATCTAGTCGAACTGCCTGACCACTTCAGGGCTGACCAAAAGTTAAAGCATGTTATTAAGGGCATTGTCCAAATACCTCTTAAACACAGAGAAACATGGGTCATTGACTAGCTGTCTAGGAAGCCTGTTCCAGTGCTTGACCACCCTCTTGGTGCTTCTTAATGTCCAGTCTGAACTTCCACTGGTGAAGCTTTGAACCATTCCCACTTGACATACCCCTTTCAGAACTAATGTGGTTCTTCTTCACCCATGTGTAAAAGTCCCGTGCCTCCTTTTAGGTTAGTGTATATGCTGCTCCAAGAAACCCCTCTAGCTTTTGATTTTGAAGGCTCAACTAAAAGATCCAGGCAAAGTAAGCTCCACCAAATCTGATCTGTCAAAGTGCACAAGGTTCTAGATATATCAGTCCTGACAGTATTTCTTCTTCCCAACTGTTCCTGTGCTGTGTATAACCTGATTGAGAAAGGCACCGCAATCCACCAGACTGAGCATTTTGCAGTGCCAGGGCAAACATGTGAGATTTAGAGCATGCAAGAGTCTGGCCTTTTGTACCAGATGTGTTTGTGTCAGCCTGGGCTTCAGAGCTGACTACTCAGACTAAAGAATTACCCCCCTCTGGCCTCTCTGCTGAGCGTCTATTCTGCCTTACTAATTGTTAAATGCCAGAAACTAATTTAATTTTAAATGATCTTTAATATCATGCATTTAAAAAAAGGCTATAAAGCTCCTACGCTTCAGAATTGCAACTTGACACCCAATTCCCATCTGTCTCTTATTAACAAAAACAAGCCAGACAATCTACAGTCACGTGTGAAAAGAGATATGTAAAACGAATGAAGGTGATACAGTGTGGACCACCAAGCAGTCAACAGCATCAACAGTACTCATCTGAGCGGGTGGCTAGTTTAAGGAACAACTGAATGAAGAGAAGATAAAATGAATGGATAGGGCCAACACTGACAAAATGAAGCTCTATTTAGCAAGGTGTAGAGGGTGACTTGCTTGAGTTCAAGGCCACTCCAAAACTCCCTATCATTATAGAAAGCATCAATTATATGGGCAATCTTGGTCCCAGATGCTCACCCTAAGTGCCTGAATGAACAAGAGAGGAGACATGCCAGGAATAGTTTAGAGGATAAAGAACATGATTGTCTGTCAAGGTGCAGACTGGTCTACCATCTGCACTGCTGCCTTGCAAGTGTGCACTCTGGCAGGGAATTCTAGTGAGCTTTATCAATGGGGTGAAAGGGATTTCCTATGGATCTGAGCGCTCTGGGGAGAGCAGATGCAGGTAGACCAGAGTGCAATGGCTGGATGCATCAGCAGCCCTGCAGGGTGGAGGCTTTGGGCTTGGACAACAGCCAGGCATGTGGTAGAAAAGCCCTGGAGTCACAGGGCTCGGTGACGTTCAACTCAGCCCGTACTTCTCTAACACTCAGGCAGCCCAGTGCTACTCCATTGACTTCAGGCAATCAGAGAAAGCTTTTGCATCCCTAGGAGGGCTCCCACCACTATGTGTCCCCACAGCCTGACACAGCCCCCCATCTACAGCCCACAGAGCTTTGTGATGCCCTTCCCTGGAGGCACCACACTACATTGACTGCCGTGGGGAAGGAAGATAAACCTGCACAATGGAAGAAAAAAAGGCTAGATTTCTGATCCACCGCTCCCAGAAGAGATGTGACAGGTTCAGAGAGAAAAATCATGAACAAAATCTGCTCCTGAAGCGCAGCACCTTGCAATATTTCCCATCAGGAACTGTGGAACTCACTTTGCCGTTGCTAGGGCCCAGGGTGCCTGTTGCTGCTGTTGCTTCTATAAATAAAGTTTCCATTCCAGGATAAACTAAGCAAGCAGTAGTTATTTCTTAGGGAAATCTCCCCTTCATCCCCTGAACATGCAGAAAAACAAAGAATCTCCACATCCTCCTGCCACTCGGCCGGCCCAAGAGCTGTGAGTGAGCTTGCCCAGTGGAAGGCAGCTGAGGAAGAGCTCTGTGGCAGCAGACAGGGACCATCCCTGGCTGCAACCTGAGGCTGCCTGTCTGCGGAGCAAATAGGAGCTTTCTGCACACATACAGCCGGTTCCTCATGCCGGGAGGATCACAAGCGATTTCTGTGTTTGGAGAATTCCACTGTGTATAATTATTCCTTTGATCGTGTTAAAAGAGCAGCCACTGTGTGCTTGAATCGTGGTTTTGCTGTGAATTACCAATTTGGACAGGGAAAGGAGGCTGTGAGAACAGCCGGTCCAAGGAATGGGCCTCTCTGACAAGTTCCTCTTTTATTTTATTTTATTTTTTTTTCAATTTGTACATATTTCAACCAAACTGCGCTGCTGTCAGGACAAGCAATCATTCCAGGAACCGCTTTCATTATCGTTAGCAAAGTGGAAGTCCTGTGCAGTGTTTGCTTTGGGCCCAGGCAGCTGCCCAAAGGCTGCACTTCAAAGGTCTCTCCTCGGCTCACATTGCAGCACCACCCTGGTTTCCTCGCCACAGTCTCTCTCCTTCCAGCTTGGGACCTGCTTCTCTTTTTGCTTCTCCACTTGGTTTAGGCTCACCAAACATCAATGGGCTAGGACATGTGCAAGTATCTTGCAGCAGAAAATGAAGTCTCCAAGGCAGCTGACTTTCATTACCTCACTGAGTTGCTAATCAAAGGGGACAGTTTATGGCCAGCTACTGGGAAGAATTCAGTTTTATAAAAAAAAAAAAAAAAAAAAAGCTGAATTTTCCCGGAGGATGAGGAAAGCTCCCTTCTGAGACATTCACCGATGTCCAAAGGACTCAGAGCCAATCAAAGGTCAAATGCTAGCAAGACCCTGTGTGAAACCTAGCCAGAAGTCCTATCACCATCTCACAATATGGTCTGTCTCAGGTAAACCCTAAGACAGAAACTGAGCCTGGCTTTGGTGTGAAGTCCTTCATCCCACACCAAATCTGACTATCCAGCTATGAAAAAGTGAAGAAGTCAATGGTTCTGGCTCTCAGGGCTTGCCTGGTGGCCTCACAGATGTTATTTGTACCACCAGCACTTGCCTCTGACACACTGGTACTTGCTACACAGAGGCACTGGAGAGGAGCAAACCAGAGACAGGCAAACATTTCAGCTTGAATATGCCTAAATGATGAGCTAGGCTGGATTTGACAAAGTAGCACAGACTCCACTGAGCTCTTTTGGGGGGGTTCAGAGGCCACCTTCACTTTTTGCTGCCTACCGACCCCACCACTGTGAGTATGAATCTGCTTTGTGCCCACTGTTTGAGCAGCTTTGCATCCCAAATGCCAGAGGGGTCCCTGGGCTGATGGGCTCGTGAGCTCTAGAGCCACTATGGCCTCTGCTACAGACAGATTGCTAGAGACACTGCTCTGCTACTATTCCAGCTCCCGGCTTATATTGACTCCAATAATTAATTGCTTTTTCTATTTTTAACTATGAAAGGGTCTCTGTTTGGCTGTCAAGTGCAGTTATCGCAGGCATGAAAGAGACAGTTTTCAGCGGAAATTTAGCCAGAGGTTGTTTGGGATTTGTAGAGTAGATCTAGGGGCTGCATTTCTCTCCTGAGCACAGTTCCTCTGGGGGTTTGTGCAGATTTGCAAAGTCTCACTCAACTCCGATCTCCCTCTCCCTGCAGCTTTAGGGCTGGGATGGAACACCACAGCACTGGATGCTGCCTTGGCTGGGCTAGTCAGAGCTCTGTCCTGCCACACTTGCCAGCCTTGAAAGGTAGATCCTTCCTGCTTATAAATCACATTTACTGGAAGGGGCAAAGTAGGTGCATTTCCTTTCTTTGTGCCAGACTCCAGTGGAGGGCTATGAAGGCATCACCCTCCTGATCTGAGAAATGACCAGCACTGGGGAAGCAGCACAGGTCCCAGTCAGTGTCAGAGCAACACCTGTTTGTCCTTACTGGAAAAGGATCACAGCCACCTCTGGGAACAGAGTTTTAAACTGTATTTTTTCTAATGGGATGGAAATAAATGTAAGCCAACAACAATAAAGTAATAGTAGCAGTGAGACCAGGCTGCCATTGTGAACTGGGGTGGCTGGAGACTGCGATGGAAATGGCCAGGGCAGTGCAGGAGCAAAGTAAAGCCTTCACAGCATTTTCCTCCCTGTTGCTGTTTATTGAAAGTGCTACTTGGGCAAGCAGTTAAGGGTATTTCTGTCCCTTAAGTTAAAACACTAGTGAGCTTTACCTATTTTTTGATTTATTTTGACTTGCAAAGGGGACTAGCAACAGGTTTTCCCAGGCTACATTGACAATGCTGATTTTCTCCATCTGGATGAGCACTGTCCTTTCTGTCCTGCTGCACCACAGTATGCTGCCCACCATGGGGTATCACCTCCCCTCTCTGAGGCATGGGGTTGGCATAAGCCATGGTGCTTACTGGGTTAGAAACTATCAGCTGATTGCACGGGGATCTGAATCTCTTTGGGTCACAAAAAAGCCAGACAGGACTTCTTATCAAGCTGCAACAGTGTGCCCCACTGCAATGACAAAACCAGCTTCTGCTGGCAAGGTTTTTTTGTGTAGTCTCACTGTGGACATCCACCTGACACCCCATTTCAGATGGTGGTATTCTCACCCAGTCATTTCTTAGCTAAACTGCCTTTCTGGAAGCAGCTGCAAGTGACTGTGCCTACTACACCAAGGAAAAGACAGGTTAAATCAGCTTTGCTATCTCATGTTAGCCAAACCCAATGGAAGATTGACTCACTTTTGGTAAACAGCTGTGGTTGTTTAAGATGTTACCACCCTGAGCATTTGGTCTGATGAAGTCTCAGCCCTTGTAAGAACTGGTTGGAGAAAACAGACAAATGTGCCTTGGGCTTCCTAGTTTGCTGCCTGGCATCTTAGCATGAAGCAGCCTCCACGCATTCATCTCAGCCCTGGTATGCTGGCATGCCTGTGGCTCAGATACATGTTGCTTTCTGGGATGCTTGGGAAGAATAATCTATCAGAAAAGGGAGGATGTGTGACACTGCAGCATGAATTCCTGGAGCTAGACTTCCAGAGTGTGAGGGTGGTGCTTGAAGGGCAATTCAAATCACCCAGAATTTGTTAGCAGGGAAGACAGGCAATAGAATCACAGTCAAGGTGTCAGGAAGTCCCAGGGACATCTGTGGTCTGCACAGCTACCCCCTATTTGTGTGCATGTCCTTATGATTCTCCAGAGCACACCTGATGGCTGACACCGGCCAGAGCAAGGTCTGAGGCTCTCACAAGGCTTGTACAGTATAATGGGGGAGAATTCCTCCTTCCTTTCTGGGAAACCTGGCAGCAGGGATAGGATGCCAGGTGTGCCACAAAAGTAGCAATCAAATAATTTTCTTAATCGGGGCTCACTTTGTAAGAGCTTCATCAGGCTCCTGAATTTTGCTGACAGTTCTGGAGGGCTGGTATTGCTCTGAAATCTGGGAAAAACACACAGCTAGCCCAGCAAGTAAGATGGGTATGCATATTTCTTACATTATGTGCAGCACAGACGATGTCTCCAGTGTGCTGGTGCGTGGTACCTCGCTCTGTACACACCAAGAGGATTTCCCACATCAGGCAGGGGAGACGCGTGGCCTTTCATACTCTCTTTGCCTCACCCTGACTGCTGAGATGAAGCAGGCATTGAGACAGCAGTCCTTATATTTTTTCACTGAGCTGAATACTTCCTTTCCAAGACACTTATGCACCGACTCCTGCAGAAGCCAAACCCAACAGTGCACTAATACCTGTGAAGCACTGCTGAGCAAAAGGTCAAACTCAGGCTCACTGTATTACTCATGCTCCCTGTCTGAAGAACTGAGGGTAGTCTTAAAGATTATGTTGGGGCTTTGGGAGATTTATGATACAATTTCAGGCAGTCTATGGGCTCTCCCCCCACCTTGTCTAGCTGCCTACAAATTATAATAAATTGGAAACACCAAATGCTTGAATATCTAATATCCAGGGTCCCCAACACCACGACGGCTGGTGTTTGGAGTTTCACTTCTCCAAGTGCATAATGTCAATGTGTGTGACCATGGTCAATTTATCACCATGAAAAAGATGCAGTTAGAGTGCTTGGGGACAAGAATATATCAAACCCCAAAGGTTTAATCCTGGATGCATTTCTCTGATCTCATTTCAGAATGTTACACAATCATAAAACGGGAGAGCTGCCTCTAGGGGCTGGAGACTGTGATTCCATTATTGATCTGCTCCTCCCTTGTCCCCTCAATGGATTTTTTTACTGGAAACTTCACAAGAGTTTTTTGGGCTTTATGAACTATGCATTTTATGAACAAATTTATGCACTATGCTCTGCTCTCAGCTTCACCACAGTAATCCTGAAGTGCTTCCATTTCTTATTCAGCAACAGGGCAGAGAAATCACTGCAATCTGCTGAATTTCATTTCACCTTTAGGGCTGCAGCATGATGGTTTTCACAAATAAATAAAAAGGTTACACCAAAATACAAATGTCGACTCTGGTGGGAGAATCTAACCAACTAAACAAATTCCCAGTAATTGATCATGCCTGTAAGGTACCAGAGAGCAATGAAAGTTGGGCTCCCACACAAACACGAGTGATATTTTCAAATACGATAGCTGCATCTGAAGTTAAAAAAAAAATAAAAAAAAAGAAACCAACAACCTCAGCAGCAGCACAAAACATCCTTTGTTGCCGGACGTGAGAAAAACACTACAGTTCTAAAAAAAGCCATAGGAAGGAAGTGGAAGAACCTCAGAGGCGAGTGGGAGTGCGAAAGGAATGTGGCTGCATTTTTCCCCCTCCCTGCATGTAAGCTCACTCTTTGCAGGAGAAAGGAGAGCTGTTGGGGGAGTTTTGCTATTTGGGAACTTTGCTGTTCAGAGCGCAGTGCATATTAAAGCAATCGACTCTTCTGTGTTCTCTTTCTGGATTTTGTAATTAAAAAAATCACAATGCTCAAAAGGACTATCAGGTTTAGCATCTAAGTTCTGCTCTTGATTCTACTTCTGTAAGCTTAAAATATCTGATTTCTGATGATTACTTTAATTCTTGCACTGAGTTTTACCACCCTGATGCCCTCATTCTTTGCAGCCTCTTTGGTGCACCCACAACAAATAAAACACAGGAGGGACCAAGCACTGACAACTTCAGCACTGAAACGTTCTGAGAAACTCTGAATTATATTCCTTGTAGCTCTCAAACCCCTGAGATTGCCAAAAAACAAGCAGAAGAAAACAGAAGAGTCATTTGAAAACAATGTCATGAAAAGGAAATCAATTTCATATGCATTTCTGAGATTAATGACCAGCATAAAAGAGAAAGAACTCATGGACTGCAGTCTCAGGAGGTCCTTATGTCACGCTATGGCAGAGACTTATGGGCACAGTAACATGTATTCTCTACTTACAGTTATCTGCATTTTTAAAACCTTTAACTGGACCACTGGGCCAGAGAGTAGCCCAGTGGCCCTGAATAATGAATTACTTGCTAAGCCACAGCCACTGCTGGCAGTACGTCTCCAAGAAGCATGCATTTCCTGGTAAGTGCTTTATATGGGCCACATTTGCTTAACCTGAGAAAATGCCTTATCCTTTCATCACAAATTTGAATACTCTGGAGAGACAGCAGTAAGAAAGACAACTGGGGACACTGAGCTGAAACAGAAAAAAAAAAAAAAAAGAGAGACTGATATAGTAAAAAACTCAATAAACAAAGGATTTCTTTGTTTATTTGTTAGTGATGTTTGTCATCCCACTGCCTGGCTAAATTTTATAGTAACTATGAAATAGCCTAAATTTTGTTTATGGGGGAGTGATGTAAACACTGACAAGCTTGACCTTTCACGGTCCCTCTTTGCAACGATGCAGTACGTTCCCTCTTTCCAACAAGAAATATCATTTATATTTAGAATTTCTGTTCACTTGCTCTCTATTATTAATACGGTTTATATGAAAACATACTTTGTTTTGTTCTAGAGCTTGTTTGCTCCTCTGCTGCCCACATCCACACTGTGCATCTCTGTATGCTGCTGCAGAAAGCAAAGGCAGTCAAGGAGCATGAGGAGGACAAGAAGTAGTAGCAACTAACTGACAAGTCAGGCTAGCCAAGGGTCTGTCTCCCCCTTCCCAGGAAGGTGAGAGGGGAAGCAATTTTGCTTCTTCATAAAAACTGTGACAGAGCACCCTCATACCCTGTGGCTACTGCGGCTGCAATACTTCATGTTCCTAGTTGCTAGACATTTGCTGTTACCTCAGTGTTAAAGTGAAGGAGCTTATCACTGTGTCCAGCACTTCCTGTGGGAAAGCATGGACCTGACTGCTGCCTTGCATTTAGCAGAACTCCTCCCACTGGTGCAAAACAGGTGGAAAACCATGTCCCACTAAAAGACTTCTCAGCCACCTCTGTGCAGCAGTTGGGAACAGTAACCTCATGTTTTTTCTCACCATGGGCTTCCGTCCAAGTACTAATATCAAGCATGGGTCCTAAAGATGGTTTGCTCCAGGATGAAGTTTTTAAAGTTCGTTGCATGAGCAACTACAAGAGCATCTGCAAATTGGAAAGACGCCATCTTTTACAGCTCCCTGATGAGGCAGAGGAAGGCAACACCTCCATTTTACACAGGGGACCAGCAGTCAAAAAGAGACGAAGGATGTGCCTAAAGCGCATGTGGGAAGTCTGGCAGAGCAAAAGGAGACATGACTTCCAAACAGGCAGGATAAGCCCTTTCCGACTCAGGCCTTTCTTCCCGTCCTTCATAACAAAGGCCTGACTCAGGCCCTCAGCTCTGGGTGCTCTGCACCGACCCACTCTTCACCCAGACTTGGGTGGTCAGAGCTCTAGAGTTTTTGTGTGGACTTCTCAGTGCTGGTAGCTTACAGCAGCTCAGCACATACCAGATGCCAGGGTGATGAGTGTCTTCCAAACATACCAATAGACAGTTCTGTGGTTCTGCTTTTTTGTTTATGCACGCAAAACTAGCCCCAACTCTCCTTCAGCTCCTTCTGCACTGAGACACATCTGGAGCCCTGATGGCCAGGGAGAGACACGGGAGGATGGTCCCAGTGGGACATGTGGTTACAACACTGAGCTGTGATTGAGGAGCTTGGTACTCAGTCCTGTCTTCATCTTCTTGGATGATCCTGAATAAACCTCAAAGGACTTGATCCACAGCCCCTCTGTTTTCTCCGTTTGCTTTCAAAGTCTACCAGGTCAAGATTCAGGTTTCTCTAAGGCTATGGGTCACAGTCATCATGACCACTGCATGTTATCACAAAGCTCAAGAAGAGATCCAAACTGTCTGCAGATAGACCATTGGCCACTGTACCACCAACAGAGAGGGAAAGGCTAGACCACTAATGAGAATTTCCAGTGCGCAACATGGATCCTGCCTTGAGTGCCCAGCCTACTTGCTGTACGGGGCAGCTCTTTCTCCCATCTTAGTTGTGCAGCTCTTCAAGGTAGGACCTGTCTCCTACAACCTGTGTAACAGCAGGGACTCCCTCTGAGGTGGAGGCCCACCATTCGTGCTGTAATACCAAGAGACATAACAGGACGCCGGCTCCATGGTGGAAGGCAACACCCACACACGCAGGGAACGACGCTGGGAAAATTCTTCTGTGCTCCTCCCACGGCCCGTGTGCCCCAGCTCTGCCAGCAGATATCTGCGAGGGGCCCCTGGGCCTCCTGTTCACCACCTTCCCTGTAGCCCCTCTGCTCCCACCACTCCCTCCATCACGCTTCAAGACCAGCACGATGCACTGATGAGGACACAGTTATGGTGGTATAAGGCTGCTCTGTAACGCCTGCTCTTGTAGGTGAGACAACAACCAGTCAGGACAAGACTGTTCCCAGAAATCATCCTGCTCTCACATTAATGAGATCACTTTTTATGAAACAGTGTGAAAAGTTAGATCAGACATGTTTTCCTCTGTGGGAGAATTGCTATTTGTCATTCAGAGGATGACAGCGCAAAGAGCTGCATGCACTCTTCCCCTTCACTTTCCATCGCCACACTTGGGTAAGCGGGGTGTTTTCCCTCTGCCTTCCACCATCACTAGAGTTTATTTTTAACTCACTGGCTGTTGCTGTACCTGTTTGGTGACTTCCAATGCTAACAACAGCTTCAAATTGGCTGTTGCAAAGCTGATACTCGAGTTAGTACCAACCAATTCAGTTTTGGTTCCTGCTGAGTGGCAGTGAGTAAGGTGAGAGTGCTGTAACCCATTACCCAGCCCCTGAGTCAGCCCAGGGCTTTTTTTTATTTTTTGTTTGTTTTCTTTACAGCAATCTCTTGAGTGGTTGCAGAAATGCAAACAGAAAGCGCTCCTGACAGATTGAAAACAATTAGGAACATCTCAGAGTTACTGGAGCAGAGATTTTGTTATGATAATAAAGAATGTTCTTTGCTGGTGTATTATTTTAAAAGGAGAAAATTAAAAAGAAATATATCATGAAGGAGCTGACAGTGCTCAAAACCCACATCCTGTTGTTATCCATGGGCCTGGTACTATATACCGTTGGCAGCTGTGAGATGAACTTTCCCATTAGGCCCCTTCCAAACCCTTAACCCTGACCCAAAGGGACCTTCTTTCCCTCTTTTAAAGGGAGAGAGAGAAATCAATCTCCCTGCTGATTCAGCTGCGGGCCTCTTATGTCCAAAGAATATTAGCACTGCAAAAAGAAGAAGAAAAAAGTGCAGATTGAGGGTTTTTTAATGATGTGGATCGGTGATATTTATGGACTAAGGTTCCTATCCCTGGGACCCATTTGATGCAATCAAATTACTTTCATAAAGCATCAAAGACTCAGATTCTAAACTGAAAACCCTTGTTTGCTCTTAATTCCTTCCAGCGTGCTTAGAACTAATAATTTCCAAGACCAGATTAAAGTCACAGATACTACTACACATAGCTCTTGTAAACTTCCTCCTGCAGAACTGCCTTGCTTGAGAACCATAGACACTTTTCTCAGGCTTTTTAGCAGCTACACACATGTCTTTTTAATTTCCTAAGACAAGGCTAGTTCCTTTCAAGATGTTCCACTGTCTCACTGCTATTACTGTCAAAACTTGCTTGCTCTCTCTCTTTTGCCTGTTCTTTCTCTGCTTACAGGCTTCTAGGAATATATTAATCTGGTTTTTTTTTCTTTAAACAGCAGCATTTTTTCTTCTTAGCTGCCTTGTTAAAAAAAAAAAAGACAGAGAGAGAAGAGAGGAAATTAGAGAATTATTCAGAAAGAAAAAAAAAGAAAGAAAAAGAGTGAGAAAGAAAAATGAAGGCAAGACAGTGAAAGAGAGAAAAAGAAAGAAGAAAAAAGAGAGAGAAAGAAAAATGAAAGGGGAAGGGAAGAGAAGAGAAGAGGAGAGAAGAGGAGAGGAGAGGAGAGGAGAGGAGAGGAGAGGAGAGAAGAGAAGAGAAGAGAAGAGAAGAGAAGAGAAGAGAAGAGAAGAGAAGAGAAGAGAAGAGAAGAGAAGAGAAGGAAAACTCTCACCACACTTAACCCTAAAGCTCAAATCTTTTCAATCTTTGTAAAAAGCTAACAGTGCCTCATTTAAAGGGAGAAGTAAAAAGTTCACCAGAAATGCCCCCATCTGGAAACATTTACTGGCTTAAGGTATCTCTGTCTTTTGCCATGTTTCTGTGAAGTCACATGTACAAGCTAAGCCAGCCTTTCTGCTCAGATAGTCAGGATACAAAGGCAAAACAAACTTTAGCCCAGAGCCTTGAGGATACTTGTAGCTCCTTGCAGTATGCCACTGTCACAAAAATCCTGTTAGCGCAGTACTGCCTGCAGAACACACTCTGAAAGGAGACAACACAGCCATTTTGGAAGGTCTCATACCCAGCCAAAGGTTTATTTCTGGTTCTGTGTACCCAGAGTGATGTTTCTGAAGCTACTGAGCACAGAATTCAATGGTCTTTGATGGGGTACCTTAGCTTCCCCCTGGACAAGCTGGGGCAGGTCCAGGAAGGGAAGCTGGAGGTAGATTAATGGGGGCAGCTCTCTGGAATGCTCCAGCCAAGTTGAGTATCCCTGACAGCTCAGTGAAGATCAGCAGATTAGCATATCCCAGACTTGCCACACAGGCAGCTCAAGGAGAGTTCCAAGTTCCTTGGAGCCTCCACTCACAGCTCTTGTCCTCACTGTGGTGCCAGGGTAACTCACTTAACTTCAGCTGGTTTCACTTGGATTCCCACTGGCCCAAGTATGTCTAAGCCATCTTCTTGTTTTGCAGATTCATGGCAACTCTCATATCTTTGTGTGCAGATGGTGTCCATGGACAAGGTAGCTCTTCAATGTAAGAGCTCTGAGAAGCAGGAGTGAAAGCCTGATGGGAGATATCTTTGGAGCTGAAGGTGCTGAAGGCTCCAGCATCTCTAATGCTTTTGCCATGATCCTGGACACAGAAAATCAGAGGGAGGGAAGAAGAGAGGGAAGAAGGGAAGAAGGGAGGTTGCTACTACTTTGTATGGTGAGAAATCCTCCCTTCAGCAGAAAATAGCAAAGCTGCCTCCTCTTCAGCCTTTCATAGATAATTCTGGTGGGGACAGAGGAGGTGTCAGTGTTACAAGATCAGAAGTAGGCTACAGAATTCAGCACTCTGGTTAATTCCAAAATTAATCTAGGTAATTCTTTGTTACTATGGCAGTATAAGGATGGATAAATGCACTCTAAACCTACTACATTTTTATGCTATTTCTAGCTTTGGTATCTAACATGAAGTATCCAGGTTGGAAAATGGACCTAAAGATTTTCTCTATTTCATCTGTGAATGAATTCAGCAAAGGTTTTCCTGTCCTGAGTAGGAAGTGTTGAAATTTAACTCATTCATATGCCAAAACCACTTTAAGATCCTTGGTAATGAAGCATTATGGAAGAGCTGAGTGCTCAGAAAGTGTGACTCAGCCTTTCCTCTCTCCTATCCTACCCCCAAAATTACAATCGGGAATTGGCTCAGAAAGCACTACTTACTATTATTTTTTTGAACACGTTCATGGGGGAATTATTTTATTGGACTCCTAGGTTTGAAGTAACTGTGATCATCTTTCCAACCTCTTCTCTCCTCCTGAAAGGGGCAGCTCTGATTTTTTTCTTTCTCTTGGTGCAGATCTAGATGTCAGATATAGGATATGACCTAGGGAGGATTGACTGTAGCTCCAGTGACTGGGGATGGGCTCTGCAGTCTGTGCATCTCCTAAAGTACTTCCTCTCATGGCAGTGCAACTTCACAGCTTTTTATCTAGGATCCTTGAGCATGCCACTGACCAGGGGTTGGCTGAGCCTGATTCAGGGATCTCAGAGAGGGAGGAAGGCCACAGGACTCCAGTTGCGGGGCACAGTGGGCCATGGTGGGAGACCAACACCTTTGAAGTAATCACAGGACTCAGGGACCTGGAGACTGAAGTGAGACCATCCTCCAAATCGAGATTGCTGCTGCAGTCAGGCAAGATGGCAAACCACCAAGGAGAAGGTGTTATCATCATTCTAATTAGCTGCTGAATTATGATCTCTGATTTCATCATTCTGTGGAGTGCACAAAGAGGACTCCAGGGGGAAAGAGCCTTAGCACAATGCACACTTTCAACACAAAAACTTGGCTGCCAGGATCACATCATCTTTTGGCTCGTGAACTTACACAGTGGAGGATAGGAATGTGCTGAAAAAGGAAAGTCTTCTTGATTTCTGAGTAGCCCCTAACATTAGGGATGTGACAGAAGCTTTGAGGGGAATGGAAATTAAAACACAGCTAGCTATCTGTTGGTTTATTCATTTATTGGTTTATTAATGTATTGGTTTATTCATTTATTATTATTATTTTAATTAAATATATATATATAGCCATGTGTAATAATCTAATCATTTAGGTAGCCAT
>JANHGN010006704.1:18788-55429 GCA_024605025.1 Megaceryle maxima | reverse complement strand
CCTGTCCTCGTAGGAGAGGTGCTCCAGCCCCCTGATCATCTTTGTGGCCCTCCTCTGGACCTGCTCCATCAGGTCCAGGTCCCTCCTGTGCTGAGGGCTCCAGAGCTGGATGCAGTATTCCAGGTGAGGTCTGACCAGAGCAGAGCAGTAGAATCCCCTCTCTTGTTCTGCTGGCCACACTTCTTTTGATGCAGCCCAGGATGTGATTAGCTTATAGAATAGAAGTGCTTTGCTTATAGAATAATTGCATGGTGTTTATTCTCCACTTTGTTTCATTACACCACTCTGTTTAAAGAATTCTTTAAAAACAAACTGGAGAGTCTGTCTTAGTGCTAAGAATAAGAATTCATTGTTTGGTGGTGGTTGTTTTGGTTTGGTGGTTTTTTTTTTAATTAATGAACCTTAAAATAAGTGTAGAATGATATTCTAATTTTCAAATAGCAACATGTAACTAGAACCATAATAGGCTCTTCTGTATCTCACAGAAGTGAAGATGATCTGATGTTGGTGGAGTTACTGAAGTTCAGTATTCCAGAAAGTGAGATTAACCTCCTGAGAATGCTTTTAGTGATTTCTAATTGCTAGTTGTGTATAAAATTTGTTGACTATCCTCTAGTTAGACATTTAGATTTGGCTTCTGTATCTGCATTAAGACTTCCACTTAAATATTCACTGAGTTGGTAAATTCATTCATGTTTATCATCGTTGACTGCAAAGGATCTACTTGTATTTACAACTGATAACAAAATTATCATCTTCAAATGATATGATGTATTGGAATATTCCATTCTGAAAAATCAGTATGATTCAGGAAAAAAATTCCCTACTAAAACCAGCAATGAAGCTGAAGTCAGTAGGTCTTCCTGTGAGTTTATGTGTATAGTCTCAAATAGTGGTGGAGTGATGCCTATGCCTGAGATGCTGAAAGAAGCTGGAGTGCCTGATGGTGACTGGTAAAATCCATTGCAACTTCAATGCAAGTCAGAATAAGTTACCACTGCTCATTGTTTTCTAGGCATTCCAAACTCAAACTCAGGCTTGGGGTTTTTCTGGGGGAGTTGTTTGGGATCTTCTTTGTAGTATGTATCTAATAGATTAAATCCATATAAATTACCATATTTAAGGAGGTCTGTAAAAGGGATTCTTTCTCACCTGTGTTATATATAACCGTATGCCACATAATTGTATTCAGATGCCCGTGCACTTGGTTTATTTAGCCATGGGTGCTTCTATTTTCCAAAATGCTGAAGTTTGCGATATGATATGTGCCTAAGATACCTCAGGGCTGTTTTTCAGTAAGTACATGTTTGAGACAGAATTTAACACTTAGTTTATTAATTCTGTACTTACACTGGTATCAATCATTGTGCTGTTCTTCTCTCTTGTCTGTTTTTTTTAGCCCACATATGGACCTGCAATAAATTCAGGTGTGGAGAGAAGAGGCGACCAGAATATCAGTGTTCCTGTTCAGACGACTGTGTGGAAAATAAAGACTGCTGTGTCAATTATCATGCTGTTTGTAAAGGTAAATGTCCTCAACAAGTTTCTCCAGTCTCTCATATATGTACCCATATTTGTATGAAAGGAGCAAGCACATAATATAACTCTAAATGCATTCAGTAAAATGAAAAATACTTGCGTTTATCAATAAGAATGTACTGCCTTAAAAAATAAACTGCACTCATTTGTTTTAAGGAGAGGCAAGCTGGGTTGAAGAAGAGTGCGAGGACATTACTGAACCTCAGTGTCCAAAAGGGTGAGGATATTGTATGTTTGCGTAGCTCTGCTCTTTGCTTATGTTTCATTTTAGAGATTGTTTTCCCTACTGTGCCTTCCTGGGACCTGCTTGCCTTTCTTATCCACAGTAAGAGCAGCTGCCAGACAGAGGACACGTGTTCAGCCAGTGTCTGGTAGTGCTTACTAACATTATCAGGTTGCTCTATCCCAGCAGCTATCATGTATCCAAGCCCTTGCTTGACTTGCAAGACATGCCTATTCCTCAACCCTACTGTCTCTCACAGATATATGTGCTCTGGGCAGCTCTACCTTGTCTTACATGTGCTCCAGTACCTACTGTCCCAAATATTTTGGGACCCATCCATCAATCTGAAGCACCTAAGTCTGCCTTCCTTCTTGGTTGCTTCTAAAGACCTTTCCACTTCCTTGCCTGTTCCAGCCCTAGAGCTGCAAAATACGGGCAGATCACTGTCCCAGTTTCACCAGCAGTGGGACAGCATTATTTGCAATCTGTCTGAACTACTTTCTTTAATAGGTGTAAAAATGCCATGACATCCTTGTATTCTCTGGCTCAGCTCCACATTGTGCCCACTCCTGTGAGTTATGCATACACTGTGTGAGGCATGACTCATGTAGTTTATGGCACCAGCACTCAGGCTCAAATAGTACAGCAGAGCTCCCAGCCAGGAAAAAAGCCTGTATTTCTTGTACTGTTTTTGCTGTGGGATCTTCAAATTAACTTTAGCTTTAAAGTTGACTGCGAACTATGACTGTATGTATAATTTATTAATATAAGTAACTTAAACATTCTTGATTGAAAAGTGTTCTACTGGAAAATAGTTTGTAAATATGGTGTGGGATGATTTGAGTTCAATTATGTTCTTGTCTGAAGTGTCAAAAAAAAAGAAAAAAATAATCAAACCTATTTTCATTTTGATGATTTTGAAATTATGGTGTGCTGAGGATATGTCTAGTAAAGTAAACACACTTCATTTTGTTCTTATGTCATTACTTTTTTTTGGATTTAAGTTATTTAAATCATGCTAAGTTTATTTATTGCATTTATAAAACTGTCAAACAAAATACATTTCCTCTGGGAAAGTTTTTATACCAAATAAGTACTTTTCATTCTGCTTTGAAGCAATAACAAATGCTGACACTTCAGAACCTTCATCAAGACAGAAACTGGAGCTTCTATCCAGCTTGGAGTCCAAATCCCCAGTAAGCCCTCATGTACAAGAGTGGTAACCAGGACATTCTGGAGTTAATGTCCTGGTTACCAGGACATTATTGTTATTAAGTCCTGTTCTGAGGTCAGGGGCCATTTGGGACTCTCTGCTGGGAACTGACTCTTGGGTGCCGATTTCCTTAATGCAGGATTGGGTACTGTTACCCCCAAGGGCTGGATAAAAAAGCAAGAGCCTTGTGCAGATCCACAGTCAAAGTTAATGGTGTGAATACTGTAGGGCAACTTCTGTTGATTAACTTGGTTTTAGAGTTTTTTGTTTGTTCTTTCTGTACAGGGCATAAAAGGGATACATAGTTACTCTACTAAAATTGTTTTAATCCTGGCAAAACCAGAAGTGTTGCAATAAAACCCAGTCCAGGAAAGGGTGATGTGTGGTCAAAGTTGAATCAAACAGTGTTGACTGAAGGCTCATCTCAGACTATTAGCACAAAACTAACTACTCTGTAAACAATCCACTTCTTCCTATGGTGGAGTAGGCAGGAGAGCAGGTGACTTTAGTTCAGTGCTTGTTTTGAGGCCTCAGGATTTCAATATCAACTCTGTGTGTATTAATACACAATGTTTTGTGGGTTTGAATTGCTGTTTTTATTGTTTTTTCATTTTATCTGGGTTTGCTCTTGTGCAGAATAGACAAAAGACAATGCAGCATTCAGTGGGGTGCTTAATCTGAGAAATCCCACTGATTTCTGTGAGACTGATCTAATGCTTAAAATTAAGTACACACCTAAATCTTTCCAAGCCTGGATTCTATGTTATTTAATAGGATTATAAAGTTAACAAGCTATAAGATTTTGGAAGTGATCTAATCCTCTCCACTGTTCTAGGAATTAAATAATGCTTAGAGAATTCAGACCTACTTAAGCAGTTTATCCTAGTGCTTACCTCGTTTTCCTGATGCCTTAGTATCTTTTGCTGCACTTTAAGCCTATTACTATTTGTTCTATTTTCATGGAGCTTGAAGAGCAGCTGAATCCTTTCCTCTCTGCAGATGTCTCCTGTATATTTAATGATTGCTAGTATGCTTCTTGTTGAGGCTTTACATACATTTAGCTGAAAACAAAGCTTTGCTTCCTATGCTTTATGGCTGTATATAGGCAGTGTTGTGTGTATGTTCAGGATAGGAGGTTTTCTGTGTAGTATGTTTAGCTTTTCAAGGGGACTTTTTTTTTTTCCTCCTTTAATTGTGGTCTAATGTGCCTGCAGTGAGGCAGGTCAGCTTGGCAGTGTGGTCTGCAGCTGTGGGCTCTTGATCATCCAGACTGGTGAACCTGCTAGACCACAGCAAGCCTGTGTTTGCCTGCATTATGTTTCCATAGAAGCCAGTTTATAGGAGGGGATAATTACTGCTGCATTTCCTTCAGTTTGGAGTCAGGATGTGACTGTGGCATATGTATTTATCCAAGAGCTGTGAAATACCCTTGTCATACAGTTTGGACACTGCCAGCATGAATCATTGGCAGGGCCAAAACCTGAGCCTCCCAGGCTTGATCACTTATGATGGCACACTTTTGAAGTAGCAAATGTAACCCTGGCTACTGACTGGGAAGTCATGGAAATTCCTGATATTTCTCAGAACTGAGCTCAGGTCAGTTTGTCTGGGGATTTTACTGGAGCTATTCCAAAGGGAGTACAGTTTAACATGGTCTGTCATACTTTGCTTCCCCGAGCAGAGGGCAGAACACCGACTATATGAGTTTCAGCATGTGTAGAGTATATGAGAAGTGGCCAAACTCTCTAGTTGTGGCAATGGTCTGTTTTGCCAGGTTTAATTTTACACGCATGAGGGGTCAAGTAGCTGGACTTGCAGACAACCAAAACATGTACTTAACAGTTGGCTTACTTGTAAATGCCAAACCAGAAATGGTTGCGTAAAGTCCCGTTCTAAGGAGTTGCCTTAAATTTTAGGGTGTTTTTTTAAGTTAGACTTGTTGGTAAGTAATGTTGAACAGTCTTTGTCTAAAAGTTCATACTTTATTGCACTAAAATTTGCCATGAAGATTTTTAGACCTCTGCATTGGAGGGAGTCAGTTTGCAAGGGTTGACAGAGAAGGTATTTTCGAAAGTTGTAGAGATCAGAATCTGTGGTGCAAAAATTACTTGTAGTGTGGGCAAAGGCAGTACATGAAGTTTCTCTACCAAAGGACTTTAGACTTGGTCTGAAGATAATTCATTTCTTGGTCCCAATTATCTGCCTTTACTAAAATTTTTAAAAAGATGGTATTAAATATACCATATAAATAAAAATCACATTTCAAACACACATCTTACAAACACATCTTCATTTTTTATTCTGTCTGGAGTATAGGTTAGGCTATGTGGTTCCAACTAAGGAAATCATTTTTGCTGAACTATTGTCCGAACGCTTTCCTAAGAAAATTTTAGTCAACGTGTTTTGGTTGCCTGACTAATCTTCAGTCTACTATAGTCACGTTTGTTTGAAATAAAGGTTGCAAATGTTTCACTTGTAAATTACTGGATTTCTTTGTGGGGTGCCTCACTAAAGACATTGGCAACACTTTATAAATAATATTTGTCTTCTATCCTCACTGTTTTATTTTCGGAAACTAAAGTGCAACAAAGTTTTGGAAAAAAGAAAAAGCTTTTTGATTTTACAATTTCTAAATATAAAAAGGAAAAATGAGCTTTCAACTGGCATGTAGAATAAATCAAATTCTTATATGTGAATCTGTATTTTCAGTGGTTATTGATGCACTGCAGTGATCTTTTTTTTATTATTATTATTATTTTTTCAGTCTCACATCCTCATATCTATAGTTCAAACATAGGATATTTTTTCTTCAAGGAAGAAGTTACTGATGAGTGTTTCTCTCTGTGATGCAATGTTTTAAGTACTTACCGCTGGAGAGAAATTGTTTGAACAGGGATGAAACTGGCAACAATCATGGCTGGAAAACCTAGGCCCTGTGGATACTGGAAAAGGAGAATTTGTTTTTTCTAGTTCCAGTGAAATCAGTTTCTGAAATTGTCTGTCAGGTTCCAGGCAGAAATACTGTTACAGTGTTCCAGTCTGCATTTTTCAGTTTGGACATTGGTAGTACCGCTGGTACAGTAACCAAGTTCTTCTTGGTGAAACAATCTTTATGGGATGAAAGGAAAAATGTTTGTTGTAGTTGCTTATTTAACATATCCTGTACATTAGACTTTCTTAAAGTTTTGTGCACTATATATGTAAAAAGATAAATTCCTTTTTGTTCAGCTAGGTTACTGGTTGTTTAGGAGCAAAGTGAATAAGGAAAGCCATGGCTTCGTGTTGCCTTTTCTCTTACCTTGGGGTGGGAGGAGGGGGTTGGAGGGCGTTGCTCCAGTGGGACTGATCTCAAGATAAGGAGTACCAATCCCACCAGATGGTTTACATGAGTTTCATAGCATGTTCTTTATTTTACAAGTGTTTGTGGAATCGGGCCTTGTTGTGATTTCCCTGTGCAAGTGGGCCTTGTTGGGCTATCCCAGTGCACTCCCTACTGCAACCCGCAGCCCCTTTGGGCAGAGTTGCTGTGCCAGCCTGTAAGCAAAGGGACCAGACGCAGGTCTGCTCACCACTGCACCAGCCTGTGAACCTTTCTGCTTAAGAACACACTTCCTTGGCCTGGTTTATCATCCCATAATGAACATCCCCACAATCTGGGAGAAACTTTCTTGAACTAAGTGATAGGAAAGTATTTCTCAGAGTCTGTCTTTTAATACTTCAATTTCTGTTTGTTCAGATTTACCAAGTCTCCAGTGTTATTGTTTTCATTGGATGGCTTCAGAGCAGAATATTTGCAGACTTGGGGTGGACTTCTACCTGTTATTAGCAAATTACGTGAGTAGCTTCATTGTTTAAGCAATATCACAATGTCTTACCTGAAAAATACATAGGTGCAGCTATGTTACACCTTAAAATCCTCACTCTTCTTCCATGGAATTTGAAGTTGTTGCCCTAAATAACTATGCACTGAGAACTTGATATGTGGGAGGGTGGAATGGCAGAAAGGGAGGGTGTGAGGAAAGGACCCATTATATTTACCGTGAAACCTTAAAAACTAAGTAGCCCTTACTATATTTAGGAGATGAATGCTTTTTTTGCTGTAAGTTTACTTTATTTCTTCAAATAGAACCACTTTTTACTCTATATGGCATATGGTGTCATATTTAGGTAGAATGGTTTTGAAAAATAGGAAGCAAGGTAGAAAGCATTTGATTATATTTGAAAAAGAAGATAGAGAAAGAAGAGATTAGGAACAGGTGTTAGAGAAGGCCAGGTAGAAATGTGCTGAATCTGAGAAAACCTTAATTTAACAAATATTTTTGTAAGAAACAAGAGCCTTATAAGTACATATTTTTCCTTAGCTTTTGTAGTGTCTTACTTAACTTTGTCATGTCTAAGTTAGTTATGCTTCCCGTCTGTTTTGGCTGTGGTCTGTATAGAACTGATGGCATTTCTCGTCTGAAAAATATGCCAATCTTCTTGTCATTCATAAATTACTACCTGGGGTGGTTGGTTTCAGTTTGACTAAAAATAAATCAGTAAAAATACTTGCTTTTTTGTACAGTGGTTGTTATAACTTGATGTGTCCCAGAGGGTAACAATTCACAGATGTATTTGAGGTTTTAGCTTTTCTCGTTTTGTTCTGCATCAGAATAAAATGAGGCATTTGAAGCAATTTCATTAGATGCAGTTATAAATAATCTCAACTGAAAAAAATACTTTGTTGGCATTACAAGGAGAGGATGGCTATTAAAAACGGTTATAGCTCTGGCTGAGACACAAGATAAAAGTGCCACAAAGCTTCTGTAGGACTTCCAGACTGCAACATCGACATCCATGTGTAAAGTTTCTTCATTCTTTGGTCTGGATAGGCTACAGTGCAACCTCTCTCATTGACTTCTATAGTAAACTTGTATTTCCCTTTCCACTGAACCCATGATAAATTCTGACCACTAAGAAATAAAAAATTCTTAGTATCATCATCAAAGTCACTTCACTTCTCCAGAATGATAAGGTTGTTGGTTTTTTTAATGATTCTAAAATCAGAATGTCTAATAATACATGTTTTAGACAAAAAAAAAGGAACAGTCCTGTAATACAATATGCTCCATGTTTTTCAGATTTTTTTGCTACAAAACCTAAAAAAATAGTCCCACAAATGAAAATTGCTGTCACTGGGGTGTATATCATATGACACTGTAGTCCTGTGGCTTCATATCTTCATGTGCTGCATGTCCCATGTGTGTAGGCACTGAAAGAGGTGGAAGCAGTTGTTGTGTAAAGATAAACATTTATATAAATGTGTAAATACTGCTACAGTATTTTACTGTGCTGCACAGGGAAATGAAATCCATTCGTATATGGTAGACAAGTAACACTAATAGATACAATTTTTCAGCAATAATCAATGTATCAAATCCTTTTGAAGTTCATACTTAGCCATCTATAAGAGTAATAAATGTTAAAAAAGGCACAAGTTATGAATTAAAGCATTTATAAAGAAGTGGACAGTTCTTTGCATTAAGTAACTTATCAGACTGCTCAGTTCTTTATTAAATTAGAACCATACTAAATTCCTGGATTTTTATCTTTAAAATATTTGATGACAAGTGCAGATTTCTGTTAGATAAAAAATATTCCCCTTATCTAGTCCTGCTCATTCAGCCATGCCTACAAAGAATTTCTGCTGTCGCCTTGGAGGAATCTGTTGAAGTAGATGCATATAAGAGAGTGTAATTCACTTTTAGCAAGTTTTATTATACGCTTACTCTCGGCCATGAAAAAAAAGATGGACAATTCAGCATGGAGCTGAGGTTTTTCAGTGAACCCAGGCATAGCCATAATGTGTGTCATACACTTCCATGCTGTGATATCATAATTTTAAAATAAATTCTCCTTTTGTCTTAAATTACATTTAACTAAGGTAACAAAAGCCAAAAAGAAGACAGAAAACTCTTATGGAAAAAGTCCCAGAAATGCTCCCTAGGATTTTGGACACATAAAAAGTATTTTTAAGTGTATTTTTCTCTTATTTTAATAATGGAACAAACAATCAAAACCAAACAAAAAACAACCAAACACAAAACAAACAAAAAACCCCACAACCTCCCCACTCATCCTCACCATAGAAACTGCGTGATTTCAGAAAGCAGCCTCAACAACAGATTTAGAAATGATTAAAATGTGTCGAGTGTGTTGCAGTAGCATAAAAGGTACAAGTGATCATTTGTTACTACAAAACTCAAATTTGGGAGAGGGTGTCTAATTTGAGAGGATTTACTTTTCTGGCTTGGTTCCTTTTTATCTCAATTAGCTCAAATTGATTATTTCAGCCAAACTTTAACCTAAAGTCCCAACCCAATGAGTTCAAAGTACCTTGATGCAATGCTTTTTATATAATCAAACCTTTAATTTCTATTTTATTTTATATTATATATTATGACCCAGAGGGCCAGTGAAGATGGCTTAGTGACCACTTTTCTCTATAGGGTCATTACTTCTGGCTCTTCAGCATCAGTTGAAGTGGGTTTGGTTATCACATAGTATTTTTGAAGTCATTAATGAAGGCTTTTTTTGTCTTTCTGAAAATCAGGTCCCATGGATTTGCCTATGCAAATGTAGGCATATAATTTTAGTAAAGTTTGCTTAAGTGCTTTAGCCTGGCTAATTAATGACTCTTCATATTAGCCAATAATGTGCATGAATCTCCTTAAAAAAACCCCATGATTTTTATATCAAGATAAAACTTTGAGATTCATCTTAGAATAAAAGTTTATTAACAATAAAACAAAAAGAAACAACAAAACCCAAACAAACAGAAAAAAACACCAACAAAGAAGAAAAGCCCACCAAACAACAAAACAATAAACCACAAACAAAAATAAGACCACAAAATAAATAGTGATTTGACAGGTGACAGAGAGAGAGGCACTGCTGTGCCTGTTGCCACTTCATCTCTGGCAGCACCCAGGATGAAGTAACCAGTTGGTCTCAGGCTGCAGTCTTCACTTACCACACACCAGGGCGATTTTGGGGGGTGCAATTTCTTTGATTACTCATTCTCACATACACATGCTTTTCATAAGGACTGTAGGTTTTGGTCATGTGACCACTGAAGTCAGACATTAGGAATATGTTTAGTCAACTTTATAAATGAACATGGGAAGAAAAATGAAATGTTAACTCTAGAATTTAGAAGAATAAAAACTTTCTGGGAATAGCTTTTGAGCTTTTTTAATAGGGATATGTCTTCATGAGAGAAACTTGAACCTTTTTTTTTTTTTCTGTACTTTTGCTGATTTTCTTTCTTCCTCCCTCTAGAAAAATGTGGAACATATACTTCCAGTATGAGACCAGTGTATCCTTCAAAAACCTTTCCCAATCATTACTCCATTGTCACAGTAAGAATTCCTATATTTTATATGTATCCACTACTGAAGAGACTGTTCAATATTAAGTTTTCTCAAATGGAATAGTATATTTCTTTGATGGATTATTAAAATAATAGGATTTCCTTCAGAATATAAAAATGTATATATTATACTTTTTATTAGATTAACAGTTATATAATAACCCTACATCTGAGTGGTCAAATCTAATCAGATTAAGTAATCCAATCCTTCCAAGAGTAGCTTCAGGAATTCCCATATAGGGGCAAGGTCATATGACTTTACAACTCCTCATCTGTGAAAGTATTTCCACTAAATTGTAGATTGCTCTCTCTCTTGGAGTGAGAGTAGCCTGACTCCTTTCAACTGCCAGCCTTGTTCCACTTCTTTAAGGTAGCTTGTCATGATGCAAAGAAGAGTAGGAAAGGAAAGGTTTGAACATAATGTTAGCGTTGACTCTGATGGACTGTATCCAAACCAGGAAAGGAACATCACAAAACTGATCTTGTAAATTTATTACCTCCCAGGTATGGGAGGAAAAAAGAAATATTAGGTTTTCCACACCAAATGTGAGCTTTGAATCCAGCAGAAATCAGTTTCATTATGTCAGAACTGAAATTCAAATGCTTGAGGATCTGCACCTTCTTTCTTTCAGGACTGTCTTTTGGTGAGGAGCACATTGTAGATGTAGAGTTTTGTCTTTTCTCCCCATGTTTGTGAAAAGTAGCAGGCCCTAGTGTTTATCAGTGTCATAAAGGTGGTGTTGTTATATCCCCTAATGTAAAAAGGAGCCCTGCTTGAAGGCAAAGTACGAAGTCTGTTAAAACTACCCTAGAGCTGGTGCCTCTGAGCTCTACTTTCACTACTTATGTAATGGTTATCCCCAGCTAAAGCTTCCATCTGCTGATATGCAGCTCTCCTTTGAAAGCCCCTGTTTGTTTTTTTTCTCTCACTGAGAAGCAATTAAGAATTGGAAGGTAGAGCTTGGTAGCAACAGTAGGTGATGCTGTTAAGTTTGGATTGTGAAGAACTGGTAGAGTAGTAGTCACGTATAGATTATTCGCTGGACATACTTGTCTAATGGACATCTGTTTGTGTAGTCAGAAGGTTCTTTTTCTTTCAAAGCATTGTGACAAGATATACTCTCAATTACAGGGGTTGTATCCTGAATCTCATGGTATAATTGATAACAAGATGTACGACCCCAGAAGAAATGCATCCTTCACCCTTCGAAGTGAAGAAAAGTTTAATCCGCAGTGGTACCAAGGGCAGCCGGTAAGTGTTAATACACTGCTCAGAATATACATCAGCCTGTTGTTGTTACTTAATATCACTTGCGTGTGTGTAGTGATGTTGAAAGAGTACAGAGAGTACTTCTAAGTTAGCCAAGAAGCATTACTCAGCATGATTAGGAATTCCCATAGTAGATCTGCAAAGTGACGAAACAAAAGGTAACATACTTCATTGAATTTAAATGGAATTTTCTCTAAGGGAAAAAACTGGCTTAAAATAACTAATAGAGATACCAGATTTTGTTCTGTTTTTAATATGAAGTGGGATTGCAGTTAATTTCTCTGAGTCAATTGACAGACCAGTTAGTTTTAGTAATAAGCACTAATAAAAGTTTGCACCCTATCCAGTTACTCTCAGTTCAATCATTCAGCAGATGTGAACTGCCATCAAAATGAAGAGGCATGGGAAAGCTTGGGTGAGCGCTAGCCAGAAGAGGAGCAAGGGAATAGATGTGACTATTTAGTAATGTGGGGAGGACCAATTTGATTTTTTTAAATTGTTTGGTTTGGGTTGTTTTTTGTTTTTTGTTTTTTTTTGAAGTAGTGTAGACTTTGTGGGTCAATGAGAAGAAAGCGTTGTACGAGTCTTGCTCCCATATCTCTCAGTATGTGTGGTGTAGGTCCTCAGAACATTCCCACCCCTTCTTAATTCACTGTTCTTGAGACATTTCCCCTTCCTGGTGCTCAGTCATGGTTCTACCATTGCATTACTGCCCCATCCGTGGAAGCTAATGGATCCTACTTCTGTCCTGGCTCCCACTGGTGTAGCAGCAGAAGGGATGCTAGTGTTTGCCATAAGGAATCAGGCTGCAAGGTATATTGGGGCTGCAGAAAGCCATGACATGTGAGATTGTCTGTAGTGCTCCATGTACACTTTTAGCTTTTTGATCTTGTGAGAAGGTGCAGAGCTGGTGGGGGTGGTAGTGGATCTGGCAGTTACTCTCAGCTAATTCTGTGAGCTGCAGTGCTGATGGTGATTGTTCTCCTGCAGATCTGGCTAACAGCTATGTATCAAGGTCTAAAAGCGGGTACGTTCTTTTGGCCCGGGTCAGATGTAGCAGTTAATGGAACCTTTCCAAACCTGTATGAAAAATACAATAGGTACGTAAGCTCCTGTGTTTTGGATGAATATTTTACTTTAACTGTTGCAATGGGACAGATGCCAGAGAAAGCATAAATTGTGTTACCTGCTTTTCTAAACACCTGTACACAACATGGGGAAAAAAAATAGGATCCCATTCAGTATAATGTAGATCCTTTGTCCAATCATTTTAGCATTTCTCAGCAACCATTTTAGAGGAAATATGTGGAAAAATCAGCTTTAAGAGTAGCTCATTTTGAAACCTTAGTGTTTTTCTGTTTAAAAAAATCTTTTGTGAGTGTTTAGAATCATTCAATCCAAACCTCTTATACATTGAATGGATCAGGTCTTGGTGTGATATTGTCCATGAAAACTAAAGTTTTACTCTTGACTATGGTAAATTGTTCAAATGTAAAATTATTTTCATTGCAAAGTTTGAAAATACTTCACATTAAGGCAGTCATATTTTAGTCAGTAATTGCTCTTCACTGCAATTAAACATTTTCCATGTAATTAAGATTCTACATAAATCTGTTCATCACCACTTAATAATCTTAAATCTTACCCCATAAATCAGGCTTATAATTTCTATTTTACTAGGGTCACTTACTCTTCCTACCTCCTTCATATAGCATGGAAATTCTGATTCTTGACTTACTAATAACTTGTACATTCTTACTTGACCTGTTAAGTGGTTGAGTTACTAACTTTGTGGATGCCTCCTGTTGTTACACGTCAATATGCTTATTGTTGGTCTACTTAGCAGTTGATAATAAAGTACCTATTTTGTGACATAGTATGAAAACTTGTATTCAAACTGTTTAAACATTTAAAAAAAACCCCCAATATCTCCAAACCAAATCATTTTCAAAACATAATGCAGGAATTAAAATCTGCTCATGATTTTGCACCCTGAAGTAAATTATTCTCTTTGTGTAATAAACACAAGCAACACTGGGAGCTCTGTTCTAATCACATTGCAATCAATTATTCAAAAGTGGTTTAGATCAGTCCAATAACTCCTGTAGAGTCGCAGGCAGTTAGCACAAATAAACTTGCATCCAGTTGAATTCCACTTTATCTGCTAAAGTACATTGACTTTGTAACGTGCAACTAAAAGTTTTTAGCTCTTGGAAATACATGATTGCTTAATCTTGTATTGCTCTGATACAGCTCAATCCCCTTTGAAGAAAGGGTGGTAACTGTTCTTCGCTGGCTGCAGTTGCCTGAAGATGAAAGGTAGGTAAACAATTGCAAGTGTAAATTCCTATTCCAGTGGCATTGCAATTAATTACTTTGTAAATATGATTTCTGTTTTAAACAGTATCTTATGCATTATTCTAACAATGTTAAAATATTATTTAATTTCAGACTGTTTCTATGGCTGAAAGCTTATTAGTTTTTATTATATTATTCTTTAATGAGTACTTCCTCTGTTATGACAGTGTTGTTTCCAATATTTGATGTCCATTGTTGAAATATAATCTCTTCAAACTGTCTCTGCTTGTATGTAAAATATTACATTTTTGGTACTGTTTGATATAGACCACACTTTTACACTCTGTATTTAGAAGAACCAGATTCCTCAGGCCATATGTTTGGACCAGTAAGCAGCGGAGTAAGTAGTTTTGTAGTTTCTTTATTTATTCCTTTATTTTTAATTTGAAGCTTTGCTCTGACTCTAAATAAACTTCCATAATTCATGTGAGATTAACCAAGACCATGTTCAGTAAGTTTATTAAGAAAAAAAAAATTAATAGACAGCCCATCCATAATTCACATTGACATGTATAGCATGAAATAAACAGCCTATTTAGTATCTTTTTTTATCTTCTTTATTTCAACAACTTTTAATTTGCAAAAGCATGTTTGGGTATGTCTTGTATGTTGTTTTATCTTGCTCTTACTAGTTCTTTATGGTGATTTTAGTTGAGCAGGGAGGAGGACAGAAATTTTGTATATTTTCAGTTTAACAAGAACAGAGATTTTTACAGCAATGGTCCAAGTTTTTGTGGTCAAGTAATCATGTTATAATAGTCATTCATTTTCCTCCAGTTTCAGTGCAAAGGTTAGATGAATACTGCCTTTATATCACTGTAGTTAAATTTTATGCCTTCTCAGGAAGAGGGTGATAAAAGGGAGGTTCACCCCATCACAGTCTGTGGTGTGCCTATTGTATACGTAATGAGCCTCTGGGACTGCTACTGTTTTCAGAAGTACTAAAGAACTTTACAATTTAATGGACTAAAGTGAAAAATGCCAAGAAAAAAAGCTCTTGGAAATTCAGGAACGTTTTAAAATTCTCCCATCTTAAATGGTCAGGAAGTCTGAGCACCATAACTCAGTGGTGACAATTGCCAATTCCTCTAAGGTGTGGACAGCTACTGTTCCTGTAAGGAACTGTAAGATGAATGTAAGTGTCCAGTGAAGTAGCAGATGACTAACTGGAACTGCAGTACAGGAAATGTGTTTAAATTCGTTATCCTTTTCTTTGGTTAATAAGTGGATCTAAAGTTCTGTATGTCAACAATGCTCTGCAGAGAAAGACCCTGAGGTACATAGTCTCCCCAGGAGCATCTCATCTTTGTTTCACACAAAGCAAGGCAGCTTACACAAGTAGTTCAATGAGGTAACAGAATGACTTAATTTAAAAATACTTTTTTTTGTTTTGTTTTACTTTGCAAGTATTCAAAAGTAGCCCCGATGGCTTTACCTACACAAGTGAGCTTGAATGCCAGACCCCTGGTCATGGACAGTGCTAGACCAGTAGTTTGTTCTTTGACTTTTTCAGTCCCTATAAAATATTTTGCTCTGAGACTAATATCTGGTCAGAGTGTCAAGGACAGTTTACTGGAGTTTACTCCAGGGTCTCTCCCAACAAGGATTTTGAGGAAGAGTGCTGCAGGCTTGGCTTCCTCTATTCTTTCCTGGTATTCTCTTTGGGTATTTTCCCATCAACATCAACATCTGTACCCTTAGGCATTCCTTCTTGTCCTCAGTTGTGCTTCTGGTAATACAACAAAGATCAATTTCATACTTTAAAACTACTCTCAGTAGATATAATCTGGGTTGTGGGGTTTTGTTTTCTGGTTGTGTTTGCTTGTTTGGGGGTTTTTTTTAAGTCTTAACTGAAGTAGCACATAAAAATGTGTAGCTGTGTCTTAGTAAGGTGTGGGGCCCAGAAAAAAATGGGGCTGAGAGCTTTTTAGTGTAGATATAGCCAGTCTTCTGTAGATGGAGGTAGCCCTGAGCTGTGCAGGTGCCAGGCAGTCTGCAGGCTGCCATTTTTATTTAGTAGTATAAGGTGTGCCTGCTGAGTCCATTCTCAGTGGATGGAAAGACTATTCATCAAAAGGATGTACAACTGAGAGAAGTAGAAACAGGCAAAAAGCAGGTTTAATGGGGTATTGAGAATGCTGTAGATCTGTTCTCACAGTTCCTCTTGTTAGTGTGCACTGTATGTTCTCCCTGTCATGAGTTTGGGGGTTACTGCACAGTTTTAAGTCCACTATGTCCTTCATTTATATCTGGACTGCATCTAGCCTTGAATGGTCTATAAGAAGAGCTCCTTATTCTTTATTAGCATATGCTGTTACAGTTTAAATTTATTCACTCTCCCTAGAAATAGAATTTCTTTTTAAATTTAATCAATTAATACCTAGTTTTAGGTATTTAGGTATTAGGTATTAATTATTTTAGGTATTAATTATAAAAATACTCTTATGTTTGTCCTCAGGTCATTATGGCATTGCAGAGAGTGGACAACATAGTAGGGATGCTAATGGATGGTCTCAAGCAAATGAACCTGCATAAATGCCTGAACATTATTTTTATATCAGATCATGGTAAATTAAATTTTATGAAATATATCAGAATTCTGAAGAACTGTTTTTATAAAGTAATATTCTGAGTTTATACTTGCATGTTTCTTGTAAGGTTAACAAAGCATCTAATATCTAGAAATTATGTCTTATATTATCAAGATGGTATAAGAGGTAATCAATGTAGGTGAGAATCAGACTGTCCTATGAGGGGGGAGGAAGTGGACAACATAGGGAGGAGTTAAATAATTTTCATATCTAATTCCTGGTTCTTTTGATCATTACCAGCCATTAAAAGAAACAGAATAAATGTGAACTGTAAATAAAGGATTTAATTTTATTGTTTTAATTGCACTGCACAGCAATACTTCGCTAATTGGTGAAGAAATGAAAATGCAAGCCATATCTCCCTTTCACTTATCAGTTTCCTTATCCATTATTAGAAAGCTGTGTATATTAAATTTTATTTCTGTAATAGCTTTTCTGCATTTCTGGAATGATTTCTATGGTAAGTTATGTATTATACCAATAATTTATCTTCTACTTCTTTTCTTGACAAACAAAATGTAAGCACACTTCCATGCAGCACAAAATTAATTTGCAGAACTTGTTGACATGAGGAATGATCTCAGCCAAATATCTATACAGGTTTAAAAAATATTTACAAAATTAATGGGGGGTAAACCTGTCAAGAATTATTAAAAGTTCAAATGAAATACAGAACTCAAAGTCCCTTTGACTTCTGGAAACTGATAAGGAACATGGGGAGGAAGATTAGCCCATAATTACTGGGCTTATTGGATATTTCCCTAGATGTGTTACTGAATACTGTTAGGTAGGATATTGGGTTAAATGAATATTTGATCTGACCATTACTACTGTTCTTAGGCTTATAAGATTTCTTTCTCTTAAGAAAATTTGTTTATTTATTCAATTGGAGTGTCTTCCTTAGCCGAGCATATGGCTGGTTGTGTGTATCTATAGGTAATGTTTTGTTTCTTCCATACATGAGTATTGTGGTCTTGGATCAGATATCTTGGCTGATAAAAAGACCTGAGAAATCGCAGTTCTGACTTTTATAAGTTACATATCTCCTCAGCAAGGCTACTCTACATTGATATTCCCATTTAGAAAAAAAACCAAAACACAACAACTTACTTCCTTTTGCAGGGATGGAAGCAGGGAGCTGCAGAAAAACAGCATATCTGAACAGCTATCTGGATGATGTTCAAGATTTCATAGTAGTACCTGGTCCTGCAGCTCGCCTAAGACCTAATAATGTTCCAGATGAGTATTTCTCTTGTATGTAATTGCTAAACTAATTTTTGTTATTTGGCTATGTGCTTTTGTACTGCATGAATACAAATTTAGGATCCATGCTGGTAAATCTGAGTGCAGGTCAACTAGGGACAACCTGGATAAAGATTAAGAGGAAAAGTTGAAATACTGAGTAATGCACCTGTATTTTTTTAAAGACCACTTGACTTTACAGGTCTGCAAATGTGTTTGAATCCTACAGATTGCTTTTGCAGGCTGCTTCAGAGTGACCAGCTGGAAATGCTCTTGTCTTGTGAATGGCATTTCTTTCAATCAGACCTTTGGTGCTCAAGAGAGACCAAAAAATTCCCCTCTCATCTCTTACCTCATTTCTTGATTTGCCAGTATATGTGTAAATTTGTTATAGTTCTCGGTCTTAAAGGATTGTTACTATCTTTTACATATTATTTTATGAGTGTTGTGTTTCCTAGTCATTAACTTCTGTCAGGCTCTTAGGCCAGTTTTTGATTAAACTGCAAATAAACATAAATAAGAAAATAAATCTTAGTAGAAGTCAATGAATACTTAAAAATTTTGAACTTTCACTCATTGTGAAGTCTCATTTTAGGCGAACGTGTAATGTCTGCAGTTTTTGGTATTTTTTGATGTTGAATGGAGGCATTTCCTTCATGTTTCATAGGGTTGCTTTTTTTCTCTTTATTGTTCTCTGTGCCCTTTAAAACTTGTAGGCCTCAACCCCAGTGACTGTTAAGTCCTGTTTACTTCATTGTTTGATGCTTTTCTAAACTGTTTTAAATGTTTCATTGGAGAACGTGGGTGTCAGATGCAGCTCCAGGTTCTCCCTGGAGAAACAAGTTCAGGAGGAAGAAAAAAGCAGAGTATCTCCTGCTTCTGCCACATGCCCTGTTTTCATGAAGTAGCATAGCTGTCTTTGTAGCACTGTGTGTATCTATGTAGGAGTTATTAATGGGTCCCTTTCCAATGTAATCCTTTAGGTGCTTCAGTGAAGCATTGGATATCGGACTCAGGACAGGCTGTGTGAAATGTAGTAGGCCTGTGTTCTACAAAATGTCAGACTAAATGATGTAATGGTCCCTTTTGGCTTGAATCTAAACATCTGGATCTTATTCAGCTTGCACTTGGCTATCTTTCTAAGGATGCTTGTCAGATAAAACCACTGTCCTGATAATTGTATTTGTTTCTTTTTCTTTAGGAATTTATTAGCAAGTAGAAAAAATTCAGCTTGATTAGCACAGCATTTAGTTGTCTCTTTTGTGGACACTTCTCAGATTATTTTTCTAACTGTGGCTAATGTAGTTTAAAATTTTAAAGCTGTAGATGAGCAAGCAGGGGAGAGATTGTGAACTAAAATTTCATAAAAGCAATAGCTTGACAGTTTAGTAATTGTTTTGTTCCATAGGGTTTTCATTCTGGAAAAATAATTTTCAGATCTTTTTTTTTTTTTTTTTTGAAACTAAGCTAATTTTACTATGTGATGGGAATGCTTTCATTTTACATTGATTTTTTTTTTTTTAACGTAGGTGACTAATTCTTACATATGATTCTTCCAGTTAATTACGAAGGCCTTGTCAGAAACCTCACAGTGAGTGTTGTCTTATCTGTTGTTTTAGCTTAATTTCTACTGACATTTACAGGTATTTTATAGTGTCAGCTGTTTGCTGAGCTACTTACACAGATAGCATTTGCACTTTGGATCAGTGACCTTTCGTATGCTATTCAGTCAACAAGAACAAAAGTAGTTCCGTGCAGTGGTATGGAAGGTCAAAGTCGAGTAAGGTGTAACACGATTATCTATCGTTGTGCATTAACTAAGGTTTTGTGTTCATTTCTTTTCACTAACTGTATCATGTTGCTCTTCAAAATGGTGAACTTGTGTATCTGTCCCATACTGGCTGAGGGACAATTCAGTGTTAAACCTGAGCTCTGTTTCCTGGACAAGCATAATATCTTTTTACTTGCACCTTTTTGATAAACAACTCTGAGAGGATCTTAATTTTTTTTTTTAATATTAAATTTTAATATTTTTGTCAGTTCCAGCTTAATATATTTGCTGGAATATACTGCAAAATAATAATAATAAAAAAAAAAAACAAAAAAACACTGCTTCTGTTTTCATCTCTGCACTACAGTGCGTTTGCCTGTCAGTTGTGCAGACACTGCTGTCAACAAGAGCTATGCTGTTTATACAGATGTCCTCACTGTTCAAAAATGCCAATATTAAAGTAGAGGAGCTTTTTTGTTTGGTTGTTTTTTGATTTTTATTTTTTACATCATTAATGGATCTAAATTGCTGAGAAAATCTATTTGTCCCCAAATTACCAATCTAAAAACCCTTTGAATGTCTGTTAATTGCTGTATTATACCACTGAAGAATTGTTGCGCTGGATAATCTCCCATCACTTGTGAAAATGAACACAATGTTCATGTCTCAGTGTAATTCTGTATTAATTCTATGCATTACTGTTTGATTCTTTATTGTAGACTCTAAGAAAAAAAAGTTATGTCCATAATCTAGTATAAATATTCTTGAAATAACTATTGAATGCACAACCAGTCAGTATTTTTTAATTTAAATAGTTATTAACTTTTTTTGTCTTGGACCATATGACTCCAAACCTGATGGAGTCCCATTATCCTTAGTGAGAGTTGTTTCAGACCCTTTGTGATTGAAGTGCTTTATAAGAACTGTGCATGACATAAGCAAAAGTTTGGTGAAATGTACATTTTATATTTCAATTTAAACATTTCAGTGCATAGAACCAAATCAGCCTTTCAAAGCTTACATGAAACAACTGCTACCCAAGCGTTTCCATTATTCCTATAATGACCGGATTGAACCATTGCACTTTTATTTAGACTCCCAATGGCAGCTTGCTAGGTAAGTTAGTTTTCAGTACTTGATTATACAGCAAGTATTTTCTTGTTTTCTCATACTTTTTCTCTTCCAGAAGCCTAGAGTTCAGTGATAGCTATTGGAGTGTGATTATTACAATTCCTCGTAACAAATGGACAAAGCAAAGAAACAATGCATGCTTTTCTCTACAGCTTTTGCTGGCCTGAGGGGCTCAATTCTAAACTGGGAACTGTAAATGCTCTCCTTGCTGGTTATGTGGGTACTGACGGGCTTGGTGACACAAATGTTAGAAACTAAGGTCCCCTTTGTCAGATACTTGAACGTATCTTGCTTTGCTTTAGGTATTTCAAAAGAGTCATGAAGGACAAGAATGATGTAAATACTTACTTGAATCAGTCTTGTGAGCAATCCACTGGCGTTCACTGGGCTCACTATTGTTAAATACTTTCCATGTTGTCATAGACTCCTAGAATGCCTTGGGTTGGAAGGAAATGTCTTTAGAGGAAGAGACCTCTAAAGGTCACCTAGTCCAACTGCCCTGCAGTAAGCAAGGACTTGCTCAACTAGATGTTCTGACCAATGAATTTGCAACTCCCAGAATAATGGCATCTGCTGTAATAATATGATTTTGAACACCTCTGTGATACTCCAGAGCTTTCATCATGGAAGAGTTTTTCCAGTCTATGTACTCAGTAAGTCTTGTTGTGTACCACCACAGATGTGTGCAAGTCATGCAAATCAGGTTTGGATTACTATAAATGTATACACATTTAAATAATATGTATGGATCTAGAATATGTTGGAGATTTGGTTTTATTAAACTGTAAGATGTCCAACCAAATACTTTAAACCAGAGTTTTTATTAAAAACAAAATTCTTAAGAATCTACTTATATATAGTAAAGTTCTGTGAAAATCTGTTATCCTGAGAACAAACATTTTCTTCATATGTCATCTGATATTTGACTTCAAACTACTCTGATGGGCACTTGAGGGTTCTAAAGGGATAACATTCGCAGAGAAAATTATCATTCTGATTTTGAAAGCATTCTCATCCAGAGCTTAAAGTCTCTCTATTGCCTATGGACAAGCCTCTAAGTATCTTTAAATAGACAAGTAAACAATATATCATTGAATGTATTTTATATTGATATGATTTGTAAAGTGTGAGTTATAAAAACTGATTTTTTTAATAGGAAACCACTTGAGATTAAAAGGTGCACAGGTGGATTCCATGGCTCAGACAATCGCTTCCCCAGTATGCAGGTGAGACTTAAACTTAAGCTAACTTTTATTTTTTGCTCCTTCTATCTCTGAATGTTGTGTTTGCTGGGTGTTCAGATGATTTTTTTTTTTTTTTAATATGTGACATTATTCCATCTGCAATTAAAGAAATCAGGCATATTTAGGATTGCTATTGTAATACATGGGGTGACCATCACAGGGTGTGATTCAGTTTTTGTAGGAGTTGGGCAAAAACCAAAGAGAACTTACCCTTGAGATTTCATGGTGCTGGTAAAGCACGAAGTTGTGCCAAGTTGTTTTGTTATAACATTAAAAGCAGGAAAAGAAAAAACTTGTCTAATTATAGATCTTAAGAGAATTCAGATTGGAAGAGACCTCGTGAGGTCTCTGATCTGACTTCCAACTCAAAGCAGAGTCAGTGGCAAGATCAGACCTGATTACTTAAGGCTTTATGCAGTTATATCTTCAAAACTGCCAGGGGCAGAAGCTCCACAACTTCTAACCAACCTGCTCCACTGCCTGACTGTCCTCCTGGTGTAAATGTGTTTAGTTATAGCCACCCAGTACCTTTCTTGTTTCAATTTATGACTGTTGTGTCTCTGCCTCTTACTGTGTAGCACTAAAGAACATGGCTCAGTCTCCTTGATGACCTTGTTGTAAGGTACTGGGAGACTGCTCTTAGGTCCACCTGAAGCAGTCTGTCTCTTCTTCATGCTGAACAAGTTCTGTACCTCTTCACAACGCAAGAGCTGCAGCCCTCATCCATCTTGGGAGCCCTCCTCTGAATTTGTGATGTTTGTTTATTGATGTCATTCTTACACTGGAGGTTCAGTATCCCGATGTGGCCTAAATAAATGCTGAGTAGAGAGGAATGATCCCTTCCCTCAACCTACTGGCTGAGCTTCTGTTAGTACATCATGGAATGCTGTTGGCTCCTTTTGCTGCCAGGATGTTCTGCTGGCTCATATTTGGCTTGCTGTCCCCAGTGCCACCCAGGCCCATGCAAGCAGAGTTGTACCCTAGCCAGCCAGTCCCCTGGTCTGTAAGGCTAGTCCAGTCTTTGTGTTCTGGGTTGTCTAAGAACAGAAGCAACAGGCTTAAACTGCAATAAAGAAGAGTTGATTTGGGTATTAGAAAAGGTTTTTTTACAAAATAATTTGAGTACAACAGTTTACTCTGCAATTGCCTGGAACGTTCACCACAGGAATCACCTAATAACTGGTCAGACAAGCATCTTTCAGAATTAACATAATTAATTTGGATTCTGTCTTTTGCAAAAGCTGATTAAATGGTCTCCCAACTCTGTAATTCTACTGTGGTGTGATAGATTATGTATCACTGTTTTGAGGTAGTCTGTTCAGGAGAGAGCATGGTAGTCATCTTTAAAATAAGGAGAGTTCTGAAATTCTTTTTAATGAGAAATAGGAAGGGATCATAGGGAAATATGAAACTAGATCCATTGTCAGCTCCATCTAATTCGGGGAAGTCACTTAACCCATCCTCTGTTTTAGTTTCTGCTATCAATGAAATGAAAGGCAATACTCTTAATTTTAAAAAGTTATTTTCAGGATAAAGTCCCCTAACAGTAATGAGGTACTTGACACTATTACAGTGAATATGTGTAAACACATCTATAGAGAGGTCCCTGTATTCAAAAAATTAAAAAAAAAATATTTATCTTAAAAACCTTAATTTTCATGTCTTGACTCTGTTCAAACTTTTTGCCAGACTGGGGACCCTCAGTTCATAGCATCTCTCATTGGTCTTGAAACAGAAACAATTTATCCTTTTGTCTCTAACATATTATATCAGCATAAATTTTGTACTCTGTAAATATCTTATTCAAGAGAAAGGAGGTAGGATGTTCCTGTCCCATCTGGTTCAAACTAGGCTCGTTAGTATCAACACTTACAGAATGACAGCCTGCATTGTGCTTTAATCTCAAAAAAAAAAAAAAAAAAAAAGAAGTTGAGTTTTTAGCCTCCCTTTTTGCCACACAGCTATGAAATATGAGACAATTGCATTGTTTGCAAAGAAGTTTGGGATCTTACCTAGGAAGATGTCATAGGGTACAAAGCATCAATCACTTATTCGGTGTCTTGATACTATATAGATGGGTACAATCTATTTCACTTAATGAAAAGTAAGCTGAATATCTCAGGATAAGTTTAAATCCAATCTTTTTGGCAGCAGTTGAGTTTAAGCATTTGCTGCCCTGCCTCCTCGTTCTTCTTCCTGCAGCAAACCCTGCTCTCTGCCTGTGTAAGCTTTGCGTGGCTGCAGTGTTAAGTAGGTTGGGGAACTGAACCAGAAGGAAAAGAGCCAGCAGGAAAATGAGTGTTTCTGAACTGGCTGTGTTCCTGGATCAGGTTCATGGTACGGCTACACAATAGCTTGTGCCAGTACAGCTCAGGAAGTGGTGCAAGAAGAAAAAACAGCTGCAAACCAGGCATAGAAGCCCAGGATCTTGCCATTGCTTAAACCATTTAAAATATTGCTACCAACAGATGCTTTTATAGCCTTAAGTTAAAGGCTTCCAAATTGTTTACAAAGCATGAAATGTGATGGTTATTTTGTCTCAACATTTCCAGTAAACCCCTTAAAGCTTTTAAGAAAATTTATTCAACTTCTTCAAAAGCAGAGAAGAGCAAAGGACTTTATAAATGACTGAAGGCAACTATGAGACAGAATCAGGTTTCCTAATACTGTTTAACTACTTCTTAAAATTAATCTTAGACATTTACTTTCTTGTTTGCTTTTTTTTTAAGAAAAAGCATGCTTTTGACTTAATCCTTATACAATGCTGGGAAAGTAAATGTTAAGCTATTGGAAGAAAATGCCCTCTGAATATGGAGATGTTTTCCATTTCAACTTGTCTTAAACAGAGTTACACTTTACTTTTCTCTGTTAATCCTAGGCTATCTTTATTGGATTTGGACCAGGATTCAAGTCTCATACTCAAGTTGATCCATTTGAAAACATTGAAGTATATAATTTAATGTGTGGTAAGTGCAATTGCTGGTGGTCATCTTTGTTCAGTAAAACATATCTATTGAATATTGTAAATCTTCTAATAACAGATATTTAAGTGTCCTTAGAAATTTGTCCATAAGATTTGCTGCTGATTTTAACATATAAAAAGCTCTGTTTTTATGAGAAAGGTCCAGCTTTTAAATGTCTAACAGTTGTTTAGGATCTACTGGTCAGTCACCTTGTATCTCTCCTTTCCACTGGTCACTCTGTGTGTTCCTCTCACTGCTCCAGAGCTGGTGCTTTGTCTCACCACTACCAAAACTGACTACTTCACAATCTTTACTGTCAAGAAGAATAAATATTTCTTTCTAGTATCTAACTAGAGGCTTTATCAGATTAATTTCTTAGGTGACCTTATTCAGGCAGAATAATAAATAATGAGGACAGTAATGGGTATGGGTGTAGCTGCCAGGCATCTTATTCAGAAACCTGAGTCAGTCACCACTCTGCTTTTTATGCACTCGAACAATTCTTTGTATTCTGTCATGTGTTTTCTCATTTGTTGCTTTCCCTCACCATATCTTTCATTTTAGTTACTTGATATAAATAGGCTTTTAATTTGCATTTTTTTTTTTTTAATCTTGTTTACTCAATTCAGATAATAAACCTTCCCCCAAATTCATGATTACACAGAATGAGAGAATGGTAGGGGTTGGAAGGGACCTATGGGGGTCATCTAGTCCAACCCCACTCCTAAAGCATGGTCACCTATTGCAGTTTGCACAGGAACATGTCCAGGTGGGTTTTGAAAGTCTCTAGAGAAGGAGACTCCACAACCTCTCTGGGCAGCCTGTTCCAGTGCTCTGTCACCCTCACAGGAAAGAAATTTTTTCTTGTTGTTGAGGTGGAACTTCCTACATTCTGGTTTGTGCCCATTTCTCCTAGTCCTGTCACTGGGCACCACTCAAAAGATTCTGGCCCCATCCTCTTGACACCCACCCTTTAAATATTTATAAGCATTGATAATTGTAGGTGTCTCTTGTTCAATTTATGTATTGTATCTTTTAATGTTGGATTTAAATGTTTCCTTGTTCATTCTCATTGTCTTTATTAGAATGTTTTTGCTGTTGTTTGCTTGGTTTTTTTCCTTGATGGATTACAACTATCCTGTTAATCTGTAGTCCTATTGCTTTGTAGTCTTGCTCTAGAGCTAGTTGTGTCTGCAATAATCAGGTTTCCCTTTTCTCACTGCTCTATGGTGTTGCTCTAGAATTCATGATTAATTTCTGTCTCATGCAGTTTGTTTCTGTATCTTGAGGGTTGCAGACATCCCACTCCATACATAGATACTCTTGATTTTTTGACACTGTATTGTACACTGCACTAGAGAAGTGGTGTTGCTTTCTGAAAATTAGACGACTTGCAGCCCTTTTTCCCCCCTTCAAACACAATGTTACTTTGACTCCTTGTTCTTTTGTCCCTTCTTAGTTCTGTATTTTATGGCTTCTCCAAGTCTATCACTAGTTCTACCGCTTTCTGTTCATTTATCCCCTTTGAGGTGGTCTTCACCTATTTTTTCATTATTTCCTGCCTACTTCTCTCTCTTGCCAGGACCTATACTTGCTCTGACATTTGCATCTGTGAGAGACTAAGTATTACCACAGAGTTTGATCCAGAAGACACTTAACAGGAGCACTGCCTGTGCTTGAGATCAGTGGTGATATTTGGCATACCACATTTAAACTATGTGTTTAAGTTCTTTGCTGGAATAAGAAACATGTCTCACACAGCCTTGTATGCTTTGCTGTCTCCTTATGTCACAGTTGATCTTAAACCACCTTCTTGTGCCCCCCCCCAATCTGTGCTGTATATGCTGCATGGGGGAGGTAGAGTCCTGACCAGAATCTCTGTGAAACAAGTTCAGTAACAGGTCAGACACTTGAAGCGCAGTCACTAAGGCCCAGACTTCCTCCATCCTGTATAGAAAGAATTAGAAGAATAAGATGTGCAAAAGCCACCACACTAGCTTTCAGATAGAAAAAGAAGTGAGATGACTTACTCTACCTTTTCCTTGCCCAGGGCTTAGGTGTCTTGCAGACTACAGAAAAGCATCATCTTTCACTTGTAGTTTGGGGTCTTAGCATTTCTCTTGGAGATGCCTGACTCCACTTGAAAAGGGCATCCAGAAAAGAGATGTTGTCTCCTGTTTGTCCAACATCTCGCCAGATATGTGCAACTACCTGTCTTGTCTGAACTGGGGAATTTCAGCTCAGTTTCCAAGGTGTTTGGGGATTTCTGGGGTGTTGTGAATTCCCACTTAAAATAATAGGAACATAACAGTGTCATTTAGCTGTTGAAGTGGCAACTTGAGTTATGTGACTGGTTCTGAATTAATTTATTTTTTTCCCACTGCTTTGTATGTTGTATTAATGGGAGCAGGGGCTGCTAGGATTAGAAAGATTGTTTAATTCTTATTTCCAAAGTAAAATAGCTTCATCTGGAGGGAATTACCCTAACATATCCAAGTGGCACAGTGCAAGGATAATAGTGCTCCCCTATGTAGGAAGGGAAGTTCATCTCTAACTCCTGTGCCCTAAGTGAGTGATCCAGACATCAAGCTTTTGCATACAAATGCATCTTACCACCTCCTGTGTTTTGAAAACATCTTATTTTGTAGATGTAGTATGAGTTAAGTGGAGGGACAACAAACCTGCGTATGCTAACAAGGGCGAAGCATGGAATAGGGCTTGACCTATTCAGTGTTTTGAAGATGTCTGAAGTGCCTAATAGTAGGCAGCTCTTAGTTGTTTGAGTTACTTTAATGGAAGAGATGTAGGCGTTTGTGGGGTAGAGATGTTTTTGTGGTTAGACTACTTTGGTGAGAATTTTGAAGCTTAACATTTTAGACCTACGTGACAAGCTGAAACCTGTCTAGGTTCTTTTATGAAGCTAGAACTTAGGTCTTTTATGGCTAGGTTCTTTTATGGCTTTGCACTTTAGTGATGCTTATTAACTGAAGCTTATGTATTTCATTTCCAGATAATTAAAAAACAAACAAACAACAACAATAAAAACAACAACAACAAAAACAAAACAAAACAACAACAAAACAACAACAAAACACCACAAAACCAAACACCCCAATCAAATAAACAAACAAAACACAAACAAAACCCAAAACAAACACCTCCCCCCCACACTTATAAAATTAAAGCTGTGGGGAATAGAGTCAGTAGCTTCATATGTATTGGATTCCCATTCTATCCCTCACTGCAAGTATGGATGCTGCAAGTTCACTTCCCCTGAGATGTAAGCTGCTGTCATTTTTTTGTTTGTTCTGACCCCCTTTACAAGCAGACTGACACCCCCCTGAGCCCTTTAGAGGGATTGCATTACTTACAAGCAATGGAGCTTTATTGACTCACCCATAGAAGCAGTGGTGTAATACAGTCTTTCTCATCCTGTTACTATCACTTGAATTCTTTTATAGATTTGCTTGATTTGAAACCAGCCCCAAACAATGGAACTCATGGACGCCTAAACCATCTTTTAAGGAACCCTGTTTACACACCACACCATCCCAAAGAAACAAGCCATCCTTCTGAATGCTCTGTCGTGGGACAAAGAGCCTTTTCAGTGAGCTTCGGCTGCTCCTGCAGGACAGGGGTAAGTACTGAAATGGTTAAAGCTGTGGAGGCAGACACAGGTGGTGTATTCAGAGTGAAACAGGATTCTCCAGTGTTTATCTGTTAGCTTTGCAGCCATCTATTATTGGTTTCAAAGTAAAACCTTGCCTGGGGTTAGTAGGTACTAGCTTGTATTTATATATTAATTTTTGCCGTTTGCTTGTGTAAAGTCACACTAAGCTCTGAAGAGGCTGGAAGATCATAGAGTCATAGAATGCTAGGGGTTGGAAGGGACCTCAGGAGATCATCGAGTCCAACCCCCCTGCCAGAGCAGGACTGTAGAATCTAGGGCAGGTTACACAAGAACACATCCGGACAGGTCTCAAAAGTCTCCAGAGAAGGAGGCTCCACAAACTCTGGGGAGCCTGTTCCAGTGCTCTGTGACCCTTACAGGAAAGAAGTTCTTCCACGTGTTGAGGTGGAACTTCCTGTGCTCCAGCTTGCACCTGTTGCCCCTTGTCCTATTGCAGGGCACAAATGAAAAGCGGTTGCCCCTTTCTTCTTGACATCCAGCCCTTGTATAATTATACACATTAATTAGATCCCCTCTCAGTCTTCTCCAGACTAAAAAGCCCCAGGTCTCTCAACCTTTCCTCATAAGGCAGCTGTTCCAGTCCCATCCTCAGATGCCACAGAAGCTTTTGATGGGATAGCATTCCGTTCTTGCTTGCTTCTCTTAATTATGTTGAAATTTCCCTTCTGTGAATGTTGTGTTTGGGCTGTGGTTTTCAAGGCTGTAGATTTACAAAACCAATTTGTTTCTGCAGATTCTCTGTAACCCCTGCCCAGTAGATATCAGTGAGTCCTGTGTAGAGATAACTTGCAAGGCAGATGTTACATTCAATACTTTGAAGTGTAGCAGTGGCTTGTAATATGCTTTGTAGAACACTTAGTAGAATCTCACTGTTTTTGCTTTGCAATTATAGGGCTTGCCAATAAGGGATTTTCATCAGCGTTTAAATTTCACTGAAACAGAAGGTAAGAAGTGTGGATAGTAATATAAAAGCCATAACAAAAATGTAAGAATTATTAAAAATAGAATATGTTTGTTTGATAGCTGAACTTCTGAGCAACTCTCAAGTGCATGAGGTAAAAAATCTTTGAAATACTTGCTGGGACTATAGTTCTGAGGTTTTCAAGTACAGTGCTACTGAACCATTAGATCTCAAATAAACTTGTATCCTTATAGATGTGTCTTTATGGCACACATATTAGCTGTTATTTTTTGAGTTTTCTAGCACTGAAGTAGTGAACATTCCAGAGTGGCAAGCAAAAGCAGTGTACAGGGAAGTATCTGATAAGAAATCCCTGCAAATACTGACATCACAATGGCAGCATACTTTTAATGAAGCATAAGGAGTATTTTACATGGTTGAGTTGTTACATGGCCTTAAGCTGTTGCTTGTTTTACTTCTGCTTTATTTCTATTCTTTGGACATATACATCTGTGTTTGAGCTGTGGCTTGCAAGGCTGTAGACACTCTTGTGACTCATAAACCAAAATAAACTATTTTGAGCATGAAGCAGGTAAGACAATAAGGAAATAATGAAAATTGTAAGTCAAAATGGAATGTATCCCGTGGTGCTAATACCTTAAAAGATGAAATTAAGATGGATCAGGCTGTCAGAAAGAGAAATAAGCAGATGGAGACCTTGCCTTGTGTGTGTTCATGAAACCTTGTTTCTTATGCAAATAAACTCTATTTGGCAACGCCCCAGTGTAGCTAGCTATTAAGAACTGGACTTAAATGCCAGTTACAGGCAGGATCGAGTACTTGCTACTTATTCAGGGCTAATTTGAGGCATCTGTTTGTTTGTGTAGTTAGTCCTGGCACAAAGAATGGATAGAGCTTTCTTGAATCTTTTCCACTAACGACAGGGCATCTTTTTAAAATGTGTCCCAGAACACTTTTAAAATAACTCTTTCAGTATTGTAACACCCACGAGAGCAACAAAAAGAAAATGCTGTTAGTACCGTGCTGTGTGCTTTCCCCAAGCATGTAAGTGGTTTCAATGAAACAGACTCTGCTAATGTGTAGGCAGATGCCTGAGTGCCTCGCTGAACCTGCTTTGAAGAAATATGGCCAGGCCTATTTCAGTTCCATATTAGAGAAATAAAAACCTAAGGCTCTAAACCTGCATTTTTGAAACAGTAGAATTTTGGCTTGGATTTTCAGTAAGACACAGTTTTGCACTGGTCTTAATTAGCACTAATTCCCTTACCAGTTGTATGAATTAAGCACTTACTGATTAGATATAAAAAACATTATTGCAGAGGAGAGAAATCTAGTAACCACCAGAAATACTCCTTAGGAATATTTAGTTTATTAGTTACCTCAGTTTGCTTATTCTCTCATTGATTGTCATAACTTGTCAGCCAAAACAACAAAATATTGACTGAATTTCTACTCTTTATTAAAAAAAAAAGTGAAATATTTGCCTTTTTCCTCATGGGTGGAGAAATAAGTGTCATCATCTTGACATTTCTTTCTGTTGTAGAATTACTGGGGCAGGGGGGAACCACAGCATTAATTGCTCAATTTCTTTCCCAATTTAAAATAGTTGCCTTTAAATTTTAGTCCTGCATAATTTGTGGACATTAAATAGTGACCTATTTAATGGAAAATATACTTTGACACCTTCTTTATAATTCTAGCCATGTAACTACTGAAAATTCTTGCATTTACAGTAGCAAAGTAATATTTTTCTTATTTTAAAATCTTTCCATGATGTGCTAATTTTCGTCCATTTTTATTTTACATCCAGGAACTTGAAACCCTTCTTTTTGTTTGTTTCCAGTTGGCAAAGATTTAAACATTCAATGTTTTGATGGATTTGAAGACTACCTTAGGAGTTTAAAAAATGAAACTTTCTACCATCGTTTGATGGTAGAGGATGATTTCAAAAGCATGTGTTTGTTTGTTTGGTTTTTTACAACTCTGTTTTGTTACTTCTTTGTTTTTTCTCCAAGATAAATGGTAATGACTTGTTCCATTACTGTGACTTCTCGATTTGATTGGCACTTGGAAATTGAGGCAACCTTATGTGTATAAAAGAGGAAGATGCTTAACAAACAGTATTGACTGAAATATAACAAGCACCATTTCTGTTGCAGTTAAGAAGATAGAGAAACTCACTTTGCCCTATGGACGGCCCAGGGTTCTGCAGAAGAGACATAATTACTGCCTCCTCTACCATTTCCACTATGTCAGTGGATACAGCAAGGACTACAGGATGTCTCTGTGGAGTGCATACACCATTAACAAAGACGTAAGTATATGAAGAAAGGCTAGAAGCAACCTTGAAAGGTAAATAGCTTGAATGTCAGTTATTCCTGAATGCTTCTTAGATGTGCTCATGACATTATCTCTTGGGGATCTAATCACAGAATGGTAGGGGTAGAAAGGGACCTCTGGGGATCATCTAGTCCAAACCCACTCCTAAAGCAGGATTGTCAGAACAGGTTACACAGGATTGCATCCAGGTGGGTTTTGAATGTCTCCAGGGGAGACTCCACAACTTCTCTGGGCAGCTCTGCCACCCTTACAGTAAAGAAGTTTTTCTTGTTGTTGAGATGGAACTTCCAGTGTTCCAGTTTGTACCTGTTGCCTACTGTGCTATCACTGGGCACCACTGAAAAGAGAGTGGCCCCTTTTCTCTTTACACCCACCCTTTAAGCATTGATAAGTCTTCCCTTCTACAGGCTAAACATCAGGTCAGCTCCTAATCTATACTGGTGCATGGGGTTATTCCTGCCTAGATGCAGAACTTGATACTTGACCTTGTTGAACTTTCTTTAGGTTCCCCTCTGCCCAACTTCTCACCCTGTCTTGGTCTTGCAGAAGCACACAGCCCTCTGGTGTGTCGGCCACTCCTCCAGTTTTGTATCATCAGCAGACTTGCTGAGGGTATGCTCTGTGCCTTCTTCCAGGTCATTGATGAATATGTTGAACAAGACTGGACCCAGTACTTATCCCTGGGGAACACCACTAGCTACAGGCCTCCAACTAGACTCTGCACTGCTGATCACAACCCTCTCAGCTCTGTCGTTCAGCGAGTTCTCAATCCACCTCACTGAACACTCCTCTAACCCACACTTTCTAAGCTTACCTATGAGTATGTTGTGGGAGACAGTGTCAAAACCCTTGCTGAAGTCAAGATGGACAACATCCACTGCTCTCCCTTCATCTACCCAGCTAGTCACACCATCATAGAAGGCTATCAGATTATTCAAGCATGACTTCCTCTTGGTGAATCCATGCTGACTACTCCTGATAACCTTCTTTTCTTACACATGCTTAGAGATGACCTCCATAATCAGCTCTTCAATCACCTTGCCAGGGATGGAGGTGAGGCTGACTGGCCTGTAATTTTCTTGGTCTTCCTTCTTGCCCTTTTTGAACACTGGAGTGACACTGTCTTTCTTCCAGTCCTCAGGTTCTAAGTTCATAGAATGACTTAGGATGGAAGAGACCTTAGAGATCATCTAATCCAACCTCCCTGCCATGGGGAGGGACACGTCTCAACTAGACTAGGTTGCTTAAGGCCTCATCCAACCTGGCCTTGAACACCTCCAGGGAGGGGGCATCCACAACCCCTGGATGGGATGGGCTTGTTTTCCACCGATGAGAGGAACAATTCTTGCATCTTAGTTAAATCCTTTCACACCACTGAAGGCAATTGCACCTAAATATTTGGAGTTCTGCAGTCCCCCACACTGAGAAAAATATCATAAGTCAGCTATCCATTTTGCCAATGATATTTTCTTCTTGTTCTATAGGACAAATGGGTTTCTGCTACAGAAGATGTCTCCAGCTGTTTGCACAAGGATGTCCGCGTTTCTTCTCATCACAACCAGACGTGTTTGTTTTACAACAGTCATCCTCGCCTTACTTACGGCTTCCTTTCTCCTCCAAGTAAGTACATTGCCTTCATTGTACAGCATATCCAATTTAAATAATTTGTAATGTAGTAGGTATAGTCTTTTATAGGTGTTGTTGATAACTAATTGGAGTATGAAGCAGTAGTTCCTGAGTTGTTGCAGTTCACTTCAGCATATGAGAAAGAGAAAACATTTGGGGCATTTCAGCAGCTGATGGGTTATCCCAAGTCATTTAGTACTTCCTGAAAGCTTTGGAACTTCTCAGGTTTCTGAAGTGGCACCTCAATGAAGAAACTGGAAGGGACATGTAAGCCTTGTATCTAGTCTGACAAGCTAGTAAAATACAAATTCACTTTGTATGACAGGTGTTAGCTGGAACTATCCTAAGTATCATTTAGAGATGTTTCCTTAAGGAAAAAACTGCCTTGATAAGTTTATTTTCTATTTGAAACATACTGTTGTGTGCCTATATGTGGTCTTTAGTAAAGCAGTTCAGTATGGGTCAGAAGAACATCTCTCTGATTCAAACATATTGCAAATTACTTACCTGTGCAAGTGGTTAAGGTGTTTGTGAACTGTTGCTGCCCTGATTTGAAAGGATCATATGTTGATTTACTGCATAAAGTACTGAGTAGTGGGTTATTTAAACATCCACATCAAGCGTAATTTGCAAAGCTCTTACTTTTGTGCCTAGATTCTGCAGTCAGAACAAGTTGATCTGACAGTCATGAAGTATATTTTATTCCCTTCCCCAAAGATCAAAAGTCTGTTCAAATATTTTTAAATCTCATGAGAATTTGTCCATTGTTTATTTGACAAGTGCAATTACTGCTACTGCTTATAAGATTATATATTTTGGATGAGATCCAGCATGTCCTGAAGTTAGCATTTAGACCCCCATCAGCTTTGGAAAGTGAAGTCAGCTCCACCTTAATGATAGTACACCAGTCTTTAAAAGCACAAAAATGAAAGTTTAAAGTGACAAATCCAACTAATGAATTGCTTTTTTGGTTTAGATTTTATGACAGATGAAAAGAAACCTCACTATGATGCCTTGCTTACCAGCAACATTGTGCCAATGTATCCTGCATTTAAAGGTATTTTATTTGTATGCATATTTTGTGTGCACAGTTGAATGTAAGAAAGACTTTTTTGCTTGCTTCCAAACCATGCAAATGGTCCCTGCATCAGCTGCCTCTGTAAATAAGACCTCCCCCAGCTGTGGGCTTCTTACCTCAATGTGAAGTTCCTTGGAGTAGGATTCTCACTCTTGTGAAAAAGGCCCATCATTGTGAGATGAGGCTTCCTCATCAGCTGGCTCCTTACATGGGAGCATAGTATAAGTGTCTTCACTTAATGTCTAACATTTTTGTTTGCATTTTCCTACCTACCTAAACAGGGGTTTATACTGAGTGTCTTCTAGAGAACCCAGATACCATATATAATTATGTGAGTGAAATTAATTTCTAGTTTAGGAATGTCTTCTAAACGTAGAGGAGTTTCCAAGCAGAAATCTAGGGTCTCAGTCACTAAGGAAACAGGAAAATAATAATGTCTTTAATAGAAAAGATATGAAGACTTGGTCTTTCCTGGGTGAGAGGGAACGTGAGATGGTTGGCTGAGGGAGATTAAGCATATTACTGAAGAAAAAGAATTATAACTATGACACTTCACCAGGACAAAAAAAGTTGTCTTGGTTTTTAATGAAATGGTGATCCACTCTTAACTGTAATTAAAACTATCATAACAGTAAGATACTTCCTAACTCATAGGTGTGGGTGTACAAGCTAGCCAGGCCAACTTGATAGTGGAGCAAGATGCAGGCAGGCATGATCTTCTCTCACCTCCCCCTCTGTAGGCTCTCCATGACTTGGTTTCCAAGGAAAGAAACTCAAGGCCACAAGAGAGCAGCATCACTATGCCTCTGGTTTGTGGTCAGGATGACTATGAAACCGCAGTGCCAGGAAACACTGAAGCACATGCTGCTGCTCAGTTGTAACCTTTTAAAAACTGTAAACACCTGTATAATTTATTATTTTTCTAGCTTATGTCTGTTTATACTCTACTGAAAACTCTGGAGTTGTATTAACAGCTTTTACCTTGGAGATGATATTTCCCACTTGTGTTACTGTGTTTCAGTGTTATGGAACTACTTCCATCAATACCTGCTACCTGAATATGCTGCAGCCAGGAGTGGTGTCAATGTAGTCAGTGGTCCTGTGTTTGATTATGACTCTGATGGGCTCTATGATGCCCCAGAAAAGGTGAAAAGGTGGGGACCTTTCATGTTCTAATCCTTTCTTACTTTACTCCATTAGCGGTCCGAAAGTAATTATGATCATTGCTATGAAGAAAAGCATCTTGTGGAGATGGGCCCTTGACAGGTTATATCGGTTCAGAGAGACAGTCAGATGGCCCTGAGCAGGTACAGAAGTGTAAAGCTAAGAAATCAGCAACAAGTATAAAGAGAAAATGCACCCTCAAAATGTGTCAACCTGAAAGTGAAATATGAGAGAAGCTGTTTCATGTGGAAGAATATCCACTAGCCTGAAGTCCTATGACAGACAATTTTCTGGGCTCAGGCTGAACTCTCCATCTGCTTTGGGTTCTTACACATTTATGATAAATCAGCTTCTTGTTCTGCTTCCTCAAACTTGTTGTTTAGATCAACCTCACAGCCAAGTATGATTGGCAAAATAGTAATATGGAATTTTCCTTCCAGGCCTAATCTTTCTTTGGGCTAAATAGGTGGATATGCCAGAATATAGCTGTGTGCTGTCATTTGTTTTTTCTGTATGATTTGGTGGATTTACTGAAAGTTCTTTTGTGTTTCAGACAACCCAGTAACTCAGAAGTTCCAGTTCCAACTCACTTCTTCATTGTGCTGACTAGTTGTAAAAATACTTCTGAAACTCCTCTGGAGTGCAAAGGGTCTCTGGATACCTTGTCTTTCATCATACCTCACAGAGAAGACAACAGTGAAAGCTGTGCAGTAAGTAGTCTATTCAGTTCCCATAAGCATCTGAAGTCAGGTTTGAGCTTGTTTTTCTTTGATATCAGCGATTCACTAGTTAAAGACTGTAAAAATGGAAGTCTGTTATGATCATCTTGAGAGAAAAGGCAATATTTTTGTAGTCAGAATTATG
>JANHGN010006704.1:0-18688 GCA_024605025.1 Megaceryle maxima | reverse complement strand
TTTATATATTTATGTATATATATAACATATATATGTATATAATTTATGTCTATATATGCTCAAACATGAAGATTGAAGTTACCTGTTTGAAGAACAAAACTTAGAGCCTCGTGGGGTAGAGTCAGAATATCTCAAGACCATCAATGTGATAAATACATAGACTTCTGTAGCACAAATATCCACTCAACAGCTGAGAAGGATGAAGAGCTTCTAGGAGATGAATTATCTACAAAGAAAGGTCGGTGCTAGGCCAAATGCATACCCAAAATGAGAAGACACAGATGTTCCTGAAAAGCATTGGTTGTCCCTAGTTCAGGTACCTTGGCATTGTGATGGGAATGCACATAGCTACACTCCATATGAACCAGAAAAAAAAGTCTGGAAAGTTTGTAGGCATCCTACTAGTGAAGAATTACACAAGTCACTGCTGAAGTCAGGCATAGGTCTCAGAAATAGTTTTATCATAGAGATGGTGGATAGATGGATAGATGCTGGACCTCACCTGCCATTCCTCGTTACCACCAACTTCCATTGGTGCACTACGAGTTCTGTACACTTGAGGATGTAGCTAAGTGCTAAATTCAGGCAAGCTTATATTTATAATCCAGTGCTCTGTTTGTTAGATATTTGCCAACAGTTACTGCTTTCTGTCTTTATAAAACATCAAGATGTCTTTTGCTAATTGATTAAATGTGTTTCAGAAAGGAAAAGATGGTTTACAGACCCTTTTTTTTTTTTTTTTTTTCCCCTTCTCTGTCCCAATAGGATGGAAAGTCTGAGTCCATGTGGGTTGAAGAGAGAATGAAGTTTCATACAGCTCGGATCAGAGATATAGAATTACTTACTGGACTCAGTTTCTATCAAGACAGAAAACAGCCAGTATCTGAGATTTTACAGTTAAAAACATACTTGCCCACTTCTGAAACAGTCTGATTTTTTCCTATGGAATGTTGTTATCCATTTCACAACTGATTTGTAAATAGACTGGTTTTAATTAATGAAGACTTTTTTTTTTTTTTTTTTTTAAATAAGCTGGAACATTTATTGAGAACTCTTGACCAAAATGCCAGTAGGGAGGAGAGTGGGTGCCATATTTGTATCTCAGGGACTCCTGATGAACTATGTATGTAACACAGTATGGCAGCTCCTGTCATTCCCACTTGAATGTGGTAGAAGCATGTCCATTATTAAATGCTAGCAGCATTTGATCATCACAGTCTGAGACACGAACAAAAATGTTACCTTTTATATGCACTGGAGAGGGAGTTTATAAAGCACGGGTTATGATTAATATTCTGCTTTAAAAATATAGATAATTAACAAATACACTTCTGGGAAATAACTACATTCTTGGTGATTATTGAAATGTAAACAAGATCACTTCAGTTTTCCTTGAAGCCTGAATTACACTAGAATTATAGAATCATAGAATTGTATTGTCTGGAAGAGATCTTTAAGATCAAGTCCAACCATTAACCCAGCATTAGTTCGGGTCTCATAAAATAATGCAGCGTTACGATGCAAGAAGCTATATAGAGGTTAGTAGGACTGGTAGCTGAAACTTGCCCAGAAAAGACACCTAACTGAAAGAGTTCTGTTAGCTGGGAAGCCTTGAGATGTTGCTGCCCTCTGGTGTCTCCAACACTGAAGAAGAATTTGGTGTACAGTTTGTGTCGTCTGTGCACCATCACAAAAAGCAGGTATAGGGTGCATCAAGTCACCTACAGATCAGAAGGAATTAATTCAGGAATATCTATGAGCTCCCAGAAATAATTATCTTACTTCAAAATAAACTCAGATTTGATTAAAAGATTTTGCTTTCTTGAAGCAGATGTCTTTCTCAGTTTGGTGCATAATTTTGTCAGCTGTGGCTTTGAAATCCCATTTTTGTCAAGAAAAGATAATTTTGCACTAAGATTGTCGCCTTAGACGGGTAAGATCATCTCTAATGGCACATCTCATCACTACAGAAAATGCCCACAGGCCCTTCAGTTGTCCATTGACAGCAAGTGACCAGATCCTAGCTGCATTTGTAGCTGTTTCTAGTGCTACATCATCCAAACAGCAGCTCACATAAGTTACCCATCTTGAACGCAGACGCTGCCAGATGCAAATTCTGTTGAAGAAGTATGTAATGAGCTTTCTTGGAAGCTTTCAGGCTGCACAAACAGCTGCTACAGGCACTCAGGAGTGCAGGAACTCCCTCCTTTTCCAGTACACATGCTATTGTCTTTGTCATTCTATCACTCTTTCTAAAGCTAATGAGCAAAAATTGGCTCAGTTATGTATAAGGTTTGGTATAGTCAATTAGACATTTATGTTCTCATTTACAAAGAAGAAAATGTGTCACGCACAAGTACATTAGAAGAATGAAGAGCCTGTGACTGAGCAGAAAAACATTTTAACCTTACAGCTTGGTCAGGGGATGTTGGAAGCTGGATTCAAAGCCTGCTGAAGTCAGTGGAAACTTTTCCATTAACTTCAGTTTGAGCAGGCTGAAATCCTGGGACCATTTTTTCTTTTAACCAAATGTATTTTCTTGATCTTCTGTTGCAAGCATTATTTTTTCTTTTCTTTTTTTTTTTTCATAAAGTAGTTTCACTGTGTGAAATTTAAATGTGTTGTAGCACCCTCACATTATGATATGACTGTGACAGCATTATTCAGTGTAACTGCTTTGTAACATTGCCTGTGACCAATAAAAACATCAGAAGTAGTATGCTGATCATGACTTTCTGTACCAAATGCTACTGGCTAGTCAAACCAGTGCAGATTATAGAGCACTATTTCATGTTAGTTTTGGTGGGTGGGGAGGGGACTACTTCAATTTCTTCTCTTTAAGTTGAAGATAACTTCTCCAACTAGAATGTTGAAGTTAGATTCATTATTGGAAGGGGAAGGCAGGAAGAAATATGGTCAAGTTATTCTTATTTTTATTTTTAGAACTGGTACTTTCTCCTGAATGCAAATGACAGAGATGTTAAGTCTTCAGAAAGTAAAGCCATGCCAGTTTCAGTTAAGAGGCAGGGCTAGCCTAGCTCCTGGGTAAAGGTTGGACAGGATTGGCTTCAAGCAGATGGCTGCTGGTTTGACAGAGGGAGGATTCTGGAAGGGAGAGCGGCTGTGAAAGCTGTTAGGGTCATCAAGAGAGGGAAGTGACTGAGAAGGGTTTGGGATGTGGCTTTGCCAGAAATTGAAAAGTTAACTTGACAAAGCAAGAGCTGTGTCCTGATTCAGTGTAAATAGTTTTGCTTCTTTATTTCTTCATCTTTGCTTTTAGAAACATTTGTAACGGTAGTATCAGAGTATTGTGAGTAAATGCTGGTGCTAGTCATGGTATCCAGGGGCTGGTGATACCCCAGGATGGCAGCTGCTGGGTTGTGGTTTTGAAGCCTGACGGGCCCCAGGGAGCCACTGTCAAACTCAAAATTCTAAAAAAACTCCCTACAGCTTTGTCTGTCTGTCTGTAAAATATTTTCTGTCTCAGCTGATGTACACCATCGGGGTTCCACTGACTATTCTCAGTATGTGAAGCTGGGAAGGTGTCATAGCAACACTGTCATGATATGACTGTCCTCGTTATTGAATGTAACTGCTACTTGATGTCAGCTGCTTTGTAGTCTGGCCTTGCAGATAAAAACCAAACAAACTCTGGAGGGAGGGGCAGACTAAAGATCATCGGCCTGGGTGTGCCTAGCTGTGTCATGGGTCAGCAGGCATGCTTGGGGAAGGCACTGGGAGATGCTGAAGGCTGCAGTTGGTGCCCAGCGATACAGGGAAGGTGATAACCAGTCTCCATCTCCTAAGCAATGATGTTTGTTTAGGGTAAGGACAGGACTGCTGAAGAAGGGGGTGGTAGGAGCCTTCGCATGCTTGAAAGGTTGTTCTAAGACTATCCTAGTCCTTGTGACTGTTATGTTCAGGAAGAAAGAGAAAATGGCCTGAAGTAGCAGCATAGGACAACTGTTTTAGGCATGGGCTGCCCATCTGTGGGGTGAGTTAAGCAGTGGAATGGGCTGGTTACTTAAGGAATGAAATGGGTTGTGAAATGATTTTGGGCATACCTCAGACGATTGATGGCTCTTGCCTGGTGAGGTAGGAATAAAGCACTGGAGTGGAGGACATCTCGGGGTTGTTTAACTGCCGAAAAAATGCATGTACGAGTTGTGCCCTCAAAGGTATTCAGGTCTTACAGATCTATATTGCTGGCTGCTCCCATCAGTACCTGCAAGGTAATTCGCTTTAGTGATGTGGATGTGTTAAAGATTTTTTGCTCTTACTTACCTCAGCATCCACCATATTTTAAGAAAATGAAGCAGTATCTTAACTGCCTGTATTTAAAATGGGCCTCTTCTGTCAAATCTGTTCTCAACACATCCAGCATCCACTAAACCACTGTGTCCATCTCCGTGCACAACAGCTGTCTGCTAACAGCACCTGCCAGAGGCTGCCCTGTCTCATCCGGCAAGTGGGTGGCCTGGGCTTCTGTCTTTCCTTAGTCTGAGATTCAGAGTACAAAATTAGTCCTTTAAATACAAGGTTATAAACCAGGCTCAGCAAGCTGGGAGGATCCACTCCTCTGCTGCATGGGAGGGCACCCACTTTTCCAGGAAAATGAGATTCATGGGGACCAAAAGACAAAAAGGAATATAAAAGAAAGCCTAAATCTGGCTCTGTGGTTATGGCACTCAGCTGGGAGGAAAGATCTCATTTCTGACCTCCCTTCTTCTAAGATCTGCCGCAAAGCTCCAGCTTCTTGCTGAGGAGGCACCTGTGCCAGGATGAGGTGCCCATAGTACCACCCTGGAGTGGATACTCAGGGTTGACAACACCGTGTGGGTCCTCTCCTATGACAGAGTCACAGAGTAGCTGCTGTAACACTGTGCTCACAGTGGCATCAGTACCTGGGTCAGGAAACTGTTCCAGCACTCAGTGAAGGCTATACTCAGCTCTTGTGCTGTGGTGAACTGTTTTTACCCTTCTGAGGAGTTCAGGGACAGGGTTAGCATGAGCCCAGCAGAAGTTTCCAAATATTATTGTTTGGGTACCACCATTGCCAATGGCAGCAGCAGCAAGGTCTCTTGCTTACCCTCATACATCCTGCAGCAATGTCTGGAAGGGGTTGGAACACCACACTGAGGTGCCTTGCGTATCATGTGCGGTACATCTACCATAGTTTGGGAACCTCTGTATTACAGGAAACCAATCCAGGTTTGGCATCCTGTGACTCAGACTCCCTTGGAAAGGAGTCCCTCACTGAACCACTGTAGTCACCACATCAGCCTTGAGCCTCAGGAAAGGCTGCTATGGAGACCATAGACAAACTTGCAATAATTATGGAAGCCTGGCAACAGATTTTAGAGGATGCCATTGCAAATTATCACATTCTTCCTCAGCCACAACATGTGTTAAATCTGTGTTGCCTTTTATTGCAGGTTTAGTCCTTTCTATTTTAAGTTTCCCTACTGAAATAAAACAAATGGCAGAATGGAAAAATTTTGAGTCGCCCCAGATCTTTTGACCAATCTCCCCCCGATCAGAAGACAATGGAAGTGCCCTTTGGTCATGTTCATAAGGCCCGTATGGATGGCTGAAAGGCCTTCTAGATGGTATGAGTCTGTGTTTGTGACACTGGCAAAACTGTGCTTCTGCACCAGCCTCTGCCTGGAGCTTGAAAGAAAATTTGTTTACATCTCTTTGCATCTCTTTGTGCTGGAGGCTGCACCTTTGCCATCCTGCATCTGTACTGGAGCTTTGAAATTCTGAATTGCTTGAGTGTGATGAATTAATTTTAAAGTCTTGTACCTGCTGGCTGCATAAGATGACACAGTCCACTACAAAATTTTAATTATACTCTTTGTTACAGTGCTGTAGCTAGGTTTAAAACTGCGCCTAACCTCTTTACATTGAAGAAAGTAGCGATGTATGCTCGGTTCTGCTGTTCAAAATAAATTGTTTAAGGAGGTACAATGTTTGGTAATCACATCTGAGTGCATTTTACTTTAAACAAATAGGGAATGCAGCTGCATTTGCTGGTGATATCTGTTCCTCTTCTGGTCTGATTGGAGATAATTGGGAAAAGATCTGTTTTGCTCAGTGTATATTTTTGAAGGAAATACGGCCTCTGGATAGTAGAAATCCAGGCAAACCGCCTAGAAAACAATGGACTTTCCTGGGGTTTTTATTAAATACTTCACATCCTTGTAATTAGCTAACACTAAATTTTAGAGATGAGAGCACTGGGAAGTCTGAATTACTGTGGTGCAAAGAATCAAAATAATTCTGCAGAAGAAGGTTATGCTATGACTTCCCTTGAATGAGGAAGATTTTTTTTCATATAAACCATTGTATATCCTTGTATCAGACATGTCAAGGAAACTAATTACACTGCAGACATTAACACTTTTCTTTCCTTGTACAAACGAGCTAAAATCACATGTAATGTGCATTGTTAATTCCCACTGCTGACTTCAAGGAGCAGAAATGCAGTGTGATTCTGCATCAGCTTCTTCATCACTGGAGCGAATAGTTGTTCTTGGGATATCTTGGAGAAATGGATGCCATCTTGGAGCTTACATAATACAAGCCAGGCTGTCCAAAGCTTTCTGCAAAAAAAAAGGAAAAACAAAACCTTCAAAACCATGACCCAGAACCCTTGCCCCATATACTGCAAGATCAGACGATGTTGCAGCCAAAATATTCTGATTCAAACTGGAGAGTGGAGTGGTGTAATGACAATGAACACTTCACAGGAAAGTCAGCTAGTGTTTGGGTGCTAAAGACTGTGTTTTGATGAAGTCAGCAAATTTGGCTGCAGATCACTAGGTGGCTCTACGTCCTTATCAACAGTGTCTGTTAAAGCAGCTTGTAGGCTCCATAGCTTTGTCACCTGAGGGCATAGATGGCTGTAGCTCTGGGAAAACTGTTGGTGGCAGTTGTTCAGATGCAGCATCTGATGAAAGTTGGGTACGATGCACATAGCTTCTTGACATGTATTTCCTCAAGGAAATATAGAATTATATAGAATATAGAAATATTATATAAATATATATAAAAAATATATAGAATATAGAAAGTGTGAAGGTTCCTGCAGCATTCAGAATGAATCCTTCGCAAAGCAATGACAATTTGTCAAAGCATCATTCGTGACAAAATGAAGCTTATGAAAGATGGACAGTTTTGACATCAAAGACATGATGGTCAATCCAAAGTATTTAAAGAAAAAGACCTGCCAACAAGAAAAGGGCATGTGGCACTTAATATCAGAGTCCACAACAATCACACTGTTGTAGATATTTCAGCAAGAATGCAACTGTTCTGTTATTGAAAGGGCATCAAAAGAGGGGAAGTGCTTTGGGAATCAGGAGAATGGATCTATTAGTTGAGAAATGGCTTTTCAAAAATGAAAAAGCAACTCACCAGAAGCCTGTTTTGGCCCAAAACGCTTTGATAAATGTGTAAAAAATATTTTCCACGATTAATAAGAATATAAATTTGGGTGACTCGGTAGATGGCAAACACCTTCCTAAAGCCCCACCTTTGAAAACAGAACATGCATTGATTTTATCCTTCTCTTTGGAAGATGGCTTTCTCAGACACGTAACATAAGAGACAGCACTTCGTGTAGGTGATGGTTTTGTTGGGGTGTGTGGATGATAAGGATTTCAAAGCTATCATGAAAACACATAGAACAGTGTGCTAAGGTTGAATCACAGTACAAAATACATACTAGGGAAATACAGTGCTTGGGAGATAAATTAACCTGAATATATTCTTTGATCTGCTTTGCTGAGCTGCCACCTTTGATATGAAAATAAGGGGTAAGAGGGATTTTTGTGTAAAGCAAACTCTGTTTGTCTAATCTGGAATCTCAAACCAACAACTGGAGAGCATTACCTGTGCACAGGTTGTTATGAGAAGTAACTCATGGGAGAGATTTAGAAGCTGAAGAATTTGGTCAGTTAGGACCAGGGTGATGGTGAGCACAAAGCTGTCCACAAGCCTTTCCAAGGAGGAGACTGGCACTAGAAAAGTGAAGAGTTTTTTCTGACCGTTGCTTGACACAGTAGTACTGATATCTCGGGGCCTCTGGGTCCTGTGCCAGGTCTGAGGCTTACTGAGCATTTCCAGACAGGTTAAGTAAGAAGTTGGTGACAAAGGTCTGAAGTTCTTTGATGACCCTTGTTAAAAGTTGTTCAACTGGGAAAGGTGATCTGAGGAAACATATCTATAAAAAGCCTCCTTTCTTTGCTCTTGAAGATGCTGCACAGTGCTTTTAAAGCGCAGAGTAATGAAAGCAAATCTCAGGTGAATCTCTGGTTTGGAGTGACCAAGAACAGCCAGTCCATCACTACTACGATTGAATAAATATGTCACTCAAACAAGCTTTGGTAAAAAATCTTCCTAAGTGTTTGCTTATGAAGGAAGTATATGCCCCTAACAAACACCTGGAATTTCTTGCCACTTTTTTGAGTCTAAGCAATGTTGGTGTCCATGTACCAGGTGCTGCTCTGCACTGTGGCTGTGGGGCCAGCTGCAGTACAGAGAGTCCAGAGACAAGGCACAGCAGCCCCCTTCCCCATTTGGACATCCAAACCCATTTCACAGAACTGGGTCTCAAGAAAGGAGCTTTTTTACAGTAGATTTGGGTTAGACCCAGAGCATCAGACCCTAAGTCCTATTCACCAGACCAAACCTACACAAAACAGATATGACTCATTGTCTATGTATGTTGAAGAAGTCGGGAGGGAAATGGTTTTCCTTTCCAAAATTTAACTCAAAGGCTTATTGTAATATAGTTAATCAACTGGAAATAGAGGTGAAACTAAATAAAATAATTTAATGGATTTCTGACAGGTCCCAAATGCCTCCATGATAATCTGGACCCACCTAAGAAGGAGAAGCAAGGCTTTCTCATCCTAAAACATGGACCACAGAGGGTTGATTAATTTTTAAGAGACATTCAAGCTAAAAAGCAAGACATTTCAAATACACTCTTTTTTTATTATTACCTTTAATAAATAAACCTCTCTTCACTTTTGGACGGCTTTCCCCGGTACCTGCTAGTGGCAATTATTATGATGCATTACAATCTATTGTTGTGTTCCATTCCTTCAGGATGGGTGGCTGCTGGGAAGTCAGAGGATGCCCAGGGAGGATCTGCAAGGGGCACCTGTTCTGCTGCCTGCTGCCAGATCAAAGCACAGCAGCAGCCCAGAGCATGAAAGTGGATGAGTGAGACTTCATTCTGTGACTCGCAGCTCATTCCAGAAGATTCTGAACTGAACACTTGGGTGTTTTATTTTCTGTATCTTTAATATAGGTAACAATGATATGGAGAGTGCATAATCATTTGTCTAAGTAATGCATGGTGCTCCAGCATGCTTGTGTAGTTACTACTTTAATAATTTATGAGAAAGTAGCAAATATTTCCTGCATTCCAAACAAACCTATGCTTAGCTCACACCATCCTTCTTTGCAAAAGAGCACGAAGTGTTTCAAGTAAGAAAGTAAATACCTAGCACCAAAAAGAGCATAATAACTTGTTTATCTTCCTTCACGGGGAAGGCAAAGTTTGTACCTGGAGCCCAAGGCGGCGGCTGATGCAGTTGCAGAGCAGCCAGAGGGTGTCAGTGTGATGCAGGGAAAGAGCCCGGTCTCATCATCCCGAGCAGCTTGCAGCAGCACAGCCGTGTGCTAACTGGGACCAGACCTGGCCTCTGTGCCAGTACCCAGCAGAGGAACTACTTGCAGTTTCAGGAGTTGCTAGCCTAATACTGGTTCAGTTGATGTATTAAGTGCTAGCTAGTTTAAATATTAGAATATATTGCCATACATCCTATACCATCTGTTAACAACATTGTATAACTGAAATTATATGCTCCAAAATTGCCTCATGAAAACCCAATTCTTATTTAAATTCACTTGTGAAATAAAATGACAGACTGACTTGTTCCTTCTCTTTGTTTTGGAGAGGCAGCCAGACAAAACACAAGTGCCAGTGCACAATTCTTTATTTTCTGACTAAAGGACAGGCTGTTTCTGTGCAATCCTACTAGCTCACAAGTTGTCCTGGTGTGCATATACAGAGCGCAAACAAATTCAAAGACTGGTTTAATGAAGATCTTTTAGAAAGATTTTTGACAAAGCTGTTAACCACTTGGAACAAGAACCTGTTGCGTCTCACAATCAGCAGTCACCACACAGCAGAGAAAAAAAAGATTTTATCAGCCAGTATTACAGTTTGTTTGGCTCTGATTTTTGTCGAGAAGCTCATCACGTATGTCTGCATGTGGTTGCTAGCAAATATACGTATCGTTTCTAAACTGGTTTGTGATAAGGTCTGTGGAGAATGCCATCCAGGAGCCAAAGAAAACCTTACATAAATAGTCTCTAATTTGCTTCCAACTGTATGAAATGAAAGCATTCTTAACAATAGAAGAGTCTTGCTTGATTTTTCCATGTAGAAAGTCTCTTCACTCTTCATACAGAAAACAAGTCTTTACCCAGAGAGGCCTTGCACTCTAGAGGCTGGCTGCACTTCCAAGCTTTGCCATCCATGCTCACTATATACCTGAAGAAGTCAGAAAAAACAGAACTAAAATCCCCATTTGTATACAGTTTCCCAAAGGGTAGGATGAGCATACTCCCATTTGTAGAGTGGATTATTGTATAAGATGACACATTTATATTATAACGGCATCCTTATGAGAATAACTACATAGAGGAATCACTGTATAGAGAAAGCTACAATGGGGATGTGTGTATGTGTGGGTATGTGTAAGGTTATCCTTACACTAGACGTATCCCATGTAGCTCTAGGAGTCAGGTATTCTGTCTGTTAAGCGAAAGTGGGTAACATTGACAGTTCTTCCCTAGCAGCATTTTGTTGTGTATTTAACCAAATAACTGTAAAACAAAATGGCACTTCCACACTGCTGTTTATTACTGCTGTGGAATGCAAGGGTGAGCAGCAATGCTGAGCCTATAACATAGCAAGCAAAGCCAAATGTTTCCTTCCCTTGCAGTGCTGATCCCAGGTGGCTTCTTGTAGACATTAGCAATGTTGGGATCCATTTGGGATCACTGTCTGGGACATGTTCTGATCCATGTAGTACTTTCCAAAGTGTCTACTTATTGGCTATGCAGCTGTGGCTGGAAGGATCAATGGAAAGAAGAAAAGAAACATTTAATTCCTATGCCATCATATAAAAATCTTTGGAGACACATGCAGAAGAAAAACCTCAGCTGAGCAGATTCCCCCAGATGGGCAACTACAGCTATGCTGCTGATAGGAAAACCCACTGAGAGACACCTGTGGCAGTTCCCATGATAAGATGAGCTGGTCCTCTTCATTAACTCCTACCATGTTAGAGTTCAGGAGCTTCATCAATTTACTGACCTTGGTGTTTCTGAACTCAGAACAAGCCTAGAATTTGAACAATATGTATAAACAGAAAAGGCCAAATGTGACTTATTACATATTTCCATTGCTCTGCACTCTTGAATACATGGTGTTCTTTCCACTGAGATCACTGAACTCTAACATTGACCTTCCTTAGAGTGGCAGAAATTGGAAATTTGTGAAAATAAGTATTTTCTCAGCAAGACTGTGTACTTTTAGTCCCTGACTTTACGGCATATAGGGGTTCTCACCTATTCTCATGCTTTTCATCAAATATGCATTTCTCTTTTGCTCTTGAAGGTGTGACTTTTGCACAGTATCATCTTTATGCATTGCTCTTGTTGGCTGTGGAGCTGAATCCCAGAGGGGTGGTCACTTGTTAGCTGTTTTCTGTTGTTTTGCCAATCTTCTCCTCCTGCCAGGCTCTCCACCTGGGTCTGGAGCTGTGTGATAGCAGAGCACTGTCACAGACGTCAGCTGGGCCTACGTGTTTTTGGATGAGAGAATGGCTCAGTGTGTGTGGCGTAAACAAAGCCTGAGAGTTAGGGCGAAATAAGTTCCTTCAGAAAATGGTGTTGTGCCAAATCACAAAATCCATGATGAGGTGATCTCTCATCAGAAGACATCAAATGTCTTCTTTGGTTAAGAATAAAGAATTTTGTTTATTATTATTTGCATTATTTAAGAAATATATACTTAAGAAAGCATAATTCAGACCGTGCCATATCACAGTGTATTACAATTATACCTAATACCTTTCCACTTGTTCATTGGCTAAACTTGAACAGTACTTCAAATTGTTTTGAATCCTTGTCCGTCACATTCATTTACCAGATACACTGGCTTATCCCTTCCCTAGTGGCTTGTACTTTTAGCTGTTTACAGAATACTTTCTTGTGCAATTCGTGCTCCTGGAAGTACTTATTGCCAGGCAAATGCCACAGGAGCCAGTCTGTGTCCTCTGGGGAGCCCTCCCAGGCGCACAGCCCTTGTGCAATTCCCCTAACTTCATACAGACTCGGGCCTTTGGGCCACAGGTGGTCTAAGCCAGTGTGACTGCAGTTATGTCAATTAGCTAGGCTGATCTAAATTCTGGAAACTGGCTGAAAAGCTGGTTCTTAGCATTTAGCTCAGGAGCAGGAAAACATATTTTGTAGCTGCCGAAAGCTGTTAAATACCTGCTTTTAATAGGACTAATTTAAAACAACAAACATTTCTTTGGATTGTGCATTTCTTTCAGTGCCCCAATTAATGGGGCTGAGTAATGAATGGGAGGCACTGCTGGATTGTGTTTACACTGCAGTACCGCGTTAGCAACCTTTTGGTCCTGCTCGTGAGGCTGTAAAATGCTTTGTTCCTCACAGCATAAACACTATTATACTACTATTAGGGTTGGATTTACTTACCATTAAACAAATGTAAATACTCCTGCATTTGGCACTGCCCCAGTAACACACAGGAGAACAGAAATGCTACCACAATACACAGCCAGAGGTTTCTGGGGTGACTTTTCAGAACTGTCCCATGTTCGCTGCTCCGGAGGTGTGGGCTTGGGGCAGCACAGAGCAGAGCTGAGATGGTCAGGGATAGTACTAATGACTGCAAGCAATTCCCCAATGTAAGAGCAACGCTGGATGGTGCAGCAGAGATGGGACCTTAGTCATGCTTCTAAGCTCTGTTCAAACGCTAAATGTGTTGAAGGCTTTAGTAGAGTTTGGGAACAGGTTCCTTGAAGAAATTTCTGGTATTTCCTGGTTCCAGGCAGGCTGAAAAACACTGTGAGAATGTGGTGGCTTTTGGTATGTCCATTTATGGGCATGAATCAAAGGAACTGCAGAGAGGAAAAAAGTGGAAAATGAGAGGAAAAATAAGTTAACTGAGCTACTTCCTCTCTTGGATTCTTCTTGGGTTTTGGGCAAAACCTTACACTGGTATTTCATCCCATGTTCTCCTTGCTAACTACTTCCATATGTAGGCATGTATAACATCAGTTAAAGCCACATTTGAGTACTCTTTTTAAAGAACCTATTTCTTTGGTGGTAGGATGCAAAGTCAGAACGGTTTAATTATTATATGTTTAGGTAAGAATATTACTGTTCCTTCTTACATTTAATGTCCTTTTTGGTGTACTGGTACAAGTGCTTTCTTCAAGTGTGATGTCTGAAAAAGCTATGCTCCATGAAAAAAATACAAATGATCTAGTTAAGAGTATGCTATTTCTAGTGGTGTCCAAAAGTCAGTTTTCTCAGCTGAGTCCCGATCTTTGTGAGACAAACAACTGGATACTGTTCAAAGACTTATTTGTTCCTGTGTGGTTACGGATCATTAAAAGTGGCTCATTCTTGAAGAGTTTCTTAACTAGTGTCTTTTGGATGTTTCTTAGCTCTGAGGAATCTGACAAATTTCCATCTGGAGAGTAGAGACTATTTCATATGAAAGGGCTATAATCCATGTCTGTTGTTCACATCTGTATTGTGTTAGAATGCTAAGCTGCAAATCCATGCAAAAGTGTTATGGTACAAAAATCTGAAATACGATGGCTTAGAGTTATTTCACAAATTATTTGATACTCTGGTCTCCAGCCACCTTAAATTGCAGTTTAATGATTGAGTATCATTTATTGAATGAGTATTGACTTTACAGTAGTCCTTTACCAACTGTATTCTTAGAATTGCTGGAGATCAGCTTTAAGGAGCTAGTCATTTGAATGAATATATTTTCATATATGAATAAAATATTCTAAAAGTACAGTAGCAAACCTGCACAATAGGATTTTCTGAGGATGCAAACATCCAAAAGCAAACTTCTAAACCAAGGCATTTTGGGAGGACTCCCAGGTGAGTGACTTTGGACTCTTGAACTCAAGTTTTCATTCTTGCATCTATGCGTGTTGGGCACAAGGAACAAAATCAGGAAACACTTTTACAGTTCAGAGGCCCTTGTTTTAACCATCATTTAACATCCTGTAAATTCCACACAAGGGCTCCTTTTTCCCAGGATGCCTTTGAAAGAAAGTCATACAAACAGTATGATGTGTACTTACACCTCTGGGAGGCCTTACAATCACTTACAATCAAGTATTTTAATTTCTTTAGCTTCAGAGAAAACACCTTCAGAGGTCAAACACCTGTGAAATGGTTTTAAGTGGATGCTTCTGCAGAAGATTACATGCATTCCTGGAAAAAAAAAAAAAGTGCAAATTATTATAGGGCAGTGATAGCTGAGATTTGCTACAGGTACCCTGTTTCTTTCTCTTCTTCTGATCCTCAGAGCTTCAATAGTGATGGCTATGAATGAAGTCCATATACATCCTGTCCTTGATGGAACTAGAAATTACAGTTTTCTTGTTATTTGGGGTGGGTCCACAGTAGTGGTCGGACAACCAGACCTCATGGTTGTACGAGCGTCTGAAGTGTTTCCAGGGTGAACTGAATGGCTGCATCATATTAATAACCTGAAAAAAAGAAACTGTGAGAGGAAAAATGCTGGAGAGTCTCAGGGAGAATAAGAGCCAGAGGCTACCCAAAACTATTTCATATGGGACACAGAAAGCCACTTCCTCATGCCAGGAGAATTCCTCATATTTTTTAGAGGAAGGGGAAATGCTTCTATGGCCTTGTGCAAAGCCTGGTGAGGCCACTGGCAAGAGTCCCATTGACTTCCTATTAGTTTAGGGCTCTGTTGCCCATCATTAGTCAAAGCTGGTGTTACACTGATTTGCCGCTAATGCTAGCTGAAATCAGTGGGATTGGAAGGTGCTCAGGAAGGATGGACATTTTTGTAAGCTAACACTCTTTCACCACCAGGAAATTCCAGATTGAACTTGTTTGCCTGAAAAGGATTCTTGTTGGAGAGTAGGTGTTTCTTCCAAAAACAAGAACTAATGCTTCTAGTGCAAAGGTTAATTTTAAATTAAAAAAAAAATCCCCTTGTCTGTAAATAAAGGGACAAAAAAAAAAGTCTGTTATTAATGTAGGACCTAGCACAGGACTCAAGCTTTCCTTTTAGCTTTAGGGGGATGACTCAAGTGACTCATAACTGTCCTTACACAGTTTTCGCTTATCTGAGAAGAGTGTTTGGATTATTATCAGTATGTGTGGCTCTTACAAACACTTGTCATCTGCAGTTTGACTAAATAGACACTTTGCAGACATGTAAAAAGATTTGTCATCAGTCATCAAGTAGGAAGATAACCTAGGTATGTGCCACCTGAGTTCAGTGCCCTGTCTACCGTACCATACTAAGGTATTAATTCAAGTAAACCCATGTCTGTCAGCCCTGGTCTACATGAAGGTTAACTCAGATCTTAAGAGGCCCCTTATTTTGTGATTTTTAGCATACAACTCATTATCTCTTCACAGAGGATTTTATGAAATTTCAGACTTCATGATTTGACCCTAGGGTCAGAAGCCACTTCAATGCAGGTGCTTTTAAAACATCTTCCTTGTCTTAGCTGAAAACAAATCTTAACCCGTGGAACAATTCAATGAAATCAAGCACATTGCATGGTCTATAAAAGCAGGAGTTAAATACTATGGTGACCAGCTGGCTCATTTTAAAGCCACCACATGTGACACGAGGGACCCAATGCACTCTCTAATGCAACACCCAGCTTGGCAAAGCAAACCTGGCCTTGCCCTCTATTCTAAATTCAGAAAAGCAACAAACTACATTTGGTTCACTAGTAACAGATTAAGTAACTGTAAAATATTATTCATAAGTGTATGTGCTTCAGGACAAAAAACCCACCACACATTACTTGATTTTCTTCTAGTGCAAAGCTAAGCCCTGTTAGGAAGGTATACAGTAATAGTGAAGACAAAGGTAAATGAAATACCAAGCCATTTATATAAAAAATATAAATACTTTATTTTCAACTAAAAAGGTGCAAACATGTAACTTTTGGTCACACTTCTCAACAAATAAACTGTCCAAAAAGAGCCATAGTCAAAGCAAGAAACAAATGCTCAAGCGGAAAGACTGATGCGTTACAGAAGAGCCCTTTTTCTTAAAGTCACTTGGCCAATAAAGTGGAAGTAAATGTATTTTGCCAGATGAAAGCTTTATAAGGATACAGGCACCTCAACTCTAAATCTTCTTTTTGATCTCAGCTCATCACTTGGCCCTATCTGAACAATTTTCCACTGGAGTATCTATTTCATGCTTTGAATGCATTGTCAAACAAGCTTTAAATCCTACCTATCTTGTTCCAAAAGAGAAGGCTATCATTGAAATTTCAAAGCATTAAACAAAGGCACAAAACTTTAAATTAATTTAGATAACTGTACAAATATATATACACACAATATTTACAATATTAATAAAAAGTAGCTTGTTACAGGTAAAGTAACTGCCACAAGCTGTCCAGTCTAATAGACGTGATTCCGATCCGTGTTGACAAAGCCATATGAATCAGAGTGTCAGAGCTGAAACATTACTGTCCTGACTAACAGAACACCTTCTACTTAGCACGTTGCTGGGTGAGGGTTTGCATTCCAGCTGTTGCTGTCACTAAACCAGCACCAGCAAACATGCCAATGGTCTCCTCCTCAATTGCACGACTAGATGAAGCACGTTGTACCATGTTAAGGGAACATTTGCTTGAATCTGCTTTTCCTGCCTATTTCCCTTAACCCCTTTACACCACCTCATGAACAACGTGTTCTGAAGCTGTGTCTTGCTGTGGTCCCAGTCCGTTTTACCTTCTTCTTCAAACCACCATTTGGGGTCAGTAGAAAAATTGTCTTAAGCCACATGGAGCAGTTTGTTGAAATTAAAAAAAAAAAAACAACAAAAAAACCCAAAACTGATTTAAATACCTTGTGCTATTGAATCATGTTTACAAAATGAGATGCAAATCAGTTCAAGTTGAGAATCTAGTTAGCGTCTGCTTCTGGCTTTATGCCATGTCTCCATACATCTTTCTGTAGTACAGAGACTCAAAGATGTCATTGTCTCCAGGGCAGTTGTAGTGGCACGCACAGGTCTTGATGAACATCATTTTCCTTTTCATGATCTCCCCATCAGGGCACTTGAACTCCACAGGGAGGGTGGCTGTTCTGTGGGGTGTGCAGCAGCGCCCATCAGTGCAGACGCCACAGAACTTAGCTCTGTAGGTCTTCACGCTGGTGCAGCCAGACAGTTCAAACTTGATGGGCTTGGAGATTTTAGGGGTGCGAATGCACTTTTTGCCTTTCTGTTAGGATATAAGTGAATACAGAATGTTTAGAAGGTAAGCTTCCACACAGCACTAAACTTGCCAGATGAGGGCAAGCAAACATGCTAATCCTTATTATATTTTCATTAAGCAAGAGTGTCTTACATAGTGCCAAAATACAGCATGAGAGGAAATAAAGGACATTTAATTGTTAACTATTCACCACTGGGGCAAAACTCTAATTTCAAGATAAACCACTTGAAACCGACTACATGTCAGAACAGCACTTTTTTTTTGTTAGACACTGGGTTTTTGCTACTGGGGAGAAGCATCCTAGTACATCATACATAAGGAGGAGACAATATTTACCTTGATGTTCTCTTCCAGGTCTGCTTCACAAGGTCTGACCATGCAGAGTCTACTCTGTTTCTCCAGTCTGCAGAAAGCATTATCATTGGTAACCCTGGTTGAGATGCCCATGCCACAGGTCTTGGAGCAAGCACTCCATTCTGTGGTCTGTACCAGGCAGTTGTCACGCATCATTGTTGGGTCTGGACCATAAGTGTCTTCCAGTCTGTAAGCTGCAAGAGATGGACAACTAATGTGAGACCACTGACTGACTTCATGCCCTGCTAAAGGTTCTCTTCCCTTTCCTGAGAAGTTTAGGCAGCCACATTTATCTGTGGGGGTAACTCCACTTAATGCAGCACTCCAGCTGCTGGGGTGCCCTGTGTCAACCTATCCCACTGCCCTCAACCTCCACATAGGGTGCCTCTTCCCCCCCCAGCTACCATCTGCAGAGAGATCCCCACTCACCAGCAAGAGCAGGTCCTACAGCAGTCTGTTCTTTGGCCTCATCACAGACCCACTCCTCGCAACACTTTCCAGGGAGCTTCACCCGTCGTGGGTAGGGGCAGTCAGGGCTGGGCAGGCGGACGTCCATGCTGCAGAGGGGTACGCATCCCACTGCCCCGTCCAGGCAGGTGCACTGGTACTTGCAGCTGCTCTGGAAGGACTCCCCGCTCCGGTACACCATGCCGCCGAAGACGGATACATAGTATTCCGTAGGTAAACCAGGCTTTGACACCCAAAGTGCAAACATTAGAAAAAAAGTCTCCCATGCTACT
>JANHGN010006703.1:21682-65473 GCA_024605025.1 Megaceryle maxima | reverse complement strand
TACAACTGCTGAGACTTGACTCAGCCTCCTTTTATTATTTATAGATAAACAAATATAGAAGAACACAATCAGTTATATATGTATATTTATTTTAAAAGTCTTATCAATAAATTATATTGTTGCTATGAAAAGCATACTATGTAAATGCATTTTCTTCTAGCTATGCAAAAAAAAACCTTGCAAGGGCATAGGCAATTGAAACTGACTTTCCAGTGGATCATAAATCTTAGAAATTATTTGAATTCATGGATTAAATGTCAGCTTTGAAAGCTTTTGGTGATTTATTTTAGCTCTTAAAAGAAAGAACATTTCTACATCAAATCAAATTATCTCATTTTCATATTCTGCATTAGTTATTTCCAGAAAAAAAATTTTTCAAAGGAATAACCTGGGGATGCTTTTTTCCCTGTCTTTGAAAGGTTCTAGCATTCCATGTTGCATTTCTAATTAAAAAAGTCCAAACACCAAAAGTGGAAATGGGCTAGCGCTTTATGGGAATAATGTGCACCATATGTTGAAAAAAAGATGACAGTACTTGAATGTACTGATACAGTTTCCCAGGTGCCAGTTCACAGAACTCAGACAGAGTTTATCATAGTTAGAGGGAAGGTTGTTAGTTGGGTAGAAAAAAGACTTCAAGTATTGTAGCAAATTTTTACAATTCTTGCAATATAAAAGAAAGGAAATATCAAAAGTATTTATCAGCTTGATGTGATCATTTCAAAATGGTGTAGAAAGAAGGCTGCCCCTACCCAAGGCAAAGTAAGAACTATTAACAGAGAGATGATTGACAATAAAAGGAATAGAAAGATCCTTTGGCCTTTTCACTGATTTAAATCAGATTGAGAAACACAAATACAATTATCTTCAGACATATAATTGTAATGCCTGAGTTAAGAGCTGAGGTACTTCAAGCACCTCTATAATTGAAGAAGATTGATAGACATGTTTGAAGGCAATTTAGCCTATTTAGTATCTGGACTATCCCTATGGTATCATCCCGTTGGTTCTGTGATAAAGAGTTACCAGGATGAGATTCTTCATCTAAGTGACTAAAATGGGACATGATGAATCCAGGTTTAAGTAGCCAAAATTAATTTTGTACTAAGGAACAGAAACAGGGACAGAATTTTTTATGGAGCTAGTTTTACAGGGACTGAATATAATATAGCTTTGTTTATTTGTCTTAATTTACTTGTAGTTGGATAGTATTTGTTACTGTAATGTCTGGGGATTTTCTCTCAACTGATTTCTTCAAAAAGGAGGCTGATCTGTTAATCAAGTGTCTGCTAAAGTTATTCTAGAAAATGAGCTTATAGGTAAAGATGGAGTCTCCCTATTCCAGTAATCAAGAAAAGTATCAATATGGCGCTGTGCAGTGACTTCTTAAATTTACTTGCATTTACTTCTTGAATGCAAAAGTAGTGTATCTCCTGTGCCCTTTAAATGTACTTCTGGGAAAGTGCTGAGGAGACTGTAAACTAGTCTTTAGACATATTAAGTGTAGAGTTGTGAGAGATGATACAAGATTTAAATTTAGGTTGTCAGAGAAAAAATGTAGATGAATGAATTGAAATATTTCTAAATGTTATGAAGAGAAGTTAGAGTGAACTTCAAGAATTTAAAGCAATACTGAGAAGATGAAGGACTAAATTTTAATTAAGGACTGTGAACAATTTCAGAAAAGGATTGCCAAACAGTCAAGGAAAGTTTTACTGTAAGAGAAAGAGAGCTTTAGGTAAACAATTGCAGATATTATGTTATGAACTAAGGAAAAGCATTGAGGTTCTACAAACCTTGGCCTAAAGGCTCAGTAAAAGCCTCTAGTGTACAGTAGGACTATGTGGCATAACAACAGAATGGATGTACTGTGAACCAGGTAGGAAAAAACAAACAATCAAGCAAAACCATTAAAAATGTTCTAGCATCATTATACACATTTCAGAAAAAACTTTCATTTTGAATAATGTGGTCAGGTCTGATCATTCTTTCTAGAAGGAGTTGTGGAAAGAGAATTGATCTAAATATAGGAGATAAGAGTGATTGAGACAGAGAAATAGCTTAGTATAAAAATAACTTAAAAATAGTCTAAAAGTTTTGGGACTAATCAAGAAAAAGAACTAAAATGAAAGAACATGACAGAAATGGATGAATTAAGATGATAACTTGGGTGTTCCCTTTTCATTATAAAAGATCAAAAGGAATTCAGCTGAATTGAAAGCAGTGCACATATATCCGATAGGAGGTTGTTTCAGGTTGTTATGTTTTTTGTCACTATCCACTACATTATCTGCTTGTGCTTTCCTTTGACACTGGTGATGCTCCCTATTGGCAGAAGCTCTGTTCTGGTTAGTAGGGTGTAGCATTTAAACAGTAGAGATGAGAATCTCAATTACAATAGTAATTTGTCAGTGTTACCTGGTTACTCTGGCTTAGGCTGTGTGGCATGAGTTAATGCTTTCCGGCCATTTTCCAGAGGATGGAGGACTGTACCACAACTCTTACCTTTCTTCATAGTCTCTGAGGGGGAGGCTAACAGCTGCTGAAATTCCTGAGGGCAACAGTGCTAGTCTTTTTCTTTTACCTGGAGGATACCATTCCTTTGCCACAGCAATAGAATAGAGGATAGAAATGCCCCAGTAAATATTAGTTTCCAGCAAAGGCACCTAACTAAACTCATGCTGACTACATCCAATGGGGACTGAAGAGAAAGTCAGAACTGAAGTTAAGATACAGATCTGCTAGCCAGAATAGCTGGCTCCCAATTTTGCTTCAGTAGAGCTTAATCACAATTTGGTGGTATTGAGCAGAATAGTCTTGTTAAGCATAGCGGAAATGGGCTAAAATTATGTGGCAGTTACATGACCCAAAATATCAGTGCTGTTTTGTTGCCTTTAATGTACTCAGAACCATGTTCTGTAACATTTCAGAATGTTTGAGGAAGAAATTTTCCATTATAAAGGAGGAAACAGGAAAACGTAAGGCATTGGAGAATCACAATGGCAATTACAAGCACTTCCATTCTCTTTTTAAATGTGGGATGCTAAAAAGGCTGGATGCAAAGTATTCCTGCAAACTAGGGGCTGTGGACTGCCACTGTGTAGCAGCTACATAAAACCTGTATGGATGAGTAGGAAATGGCTTTCTTAAGCATACAGATGAACAAAAACCTCCAAGTTTGTGAAGATTAAATGAAAAACATTCCATATATTGTCAAAGTAAATAATATTCAGAGTTTGAGTAAGTTTTTAGATATGTTGGCTTGTTCTGTTAATGGATAGTTATTGTATCATACACAGCGCTGCTAGAGAAGATAAATACCTCAAATTGAAATATTATTCTATGCCAATTCAGTTTCAGAGATACTGTGAATCAGCAATGGAACATGTTTGAAACAAGATTTTCTATAACTTCATATTTATATAATTTTATTGAAAGACACAGTCCTTCTCCCCTAGGGAAAAATGAAATTTGAAAACTCTCTTCAAGTTATTCCAGAGATATAGTTAACCCAGAGATTAATATTCTGAAATGTTGCTGGAATAGCCTACATGGCTGCAAATGCATTAAGGATTACTGAGCTTTACTTTGGCCAGAAAGCAGGATGGAGGAGGGGGAAGGAAATAATTTGGTTCTGGGTGCAAAAGGAAGACAGGAATTTTGGTGAATAGCTTTTTAAAAAGCTTTGATGGCTAAAAGAGATATTTTCAAGCACAAAAGAAGTACCTTTAAGTGAGATGAGTATTAGATATAGCTATATTAGGGTGAACTAATGCAGTCCTGAGTTTTTGAAGAGAGACAGGACTGCTGTTTGCTTGTTGCTTTTTAAAGAGGCAGGAACATGAAAGAAAACTTCAGCATCTGCCTCAACTGGGAAAGCTTAGGACCATGCTGTGTATTAGCATCTTGCCTTCCCCATTGTTTGGCTGAAAGCCAAGTGTTTTCTGCATGTTTTAGTCTGAATGATACAACTGTAGGAGGTACAGGAATAACTGGTGAGTGATATTCTTCCTAAGGTAAGGTGAAAGGTTAGTTGTGCGTGTTTTTCTCTGTCAGTCCTCGCCAATCAGAGACTCCTGAATGAACATGGCTTCTGCCTCCCACGTAATTCTACTTGTCCACTTGATTTTATCCAAAATGACCTCTCAGTAGTCCATGTGGGGTGTTGGTGCTGGAGGTCCTGTAAAATCAAACTCTGAGGAGAAAATGAAGATTTGTAGTTTGATTCTTTGCTCCATTACTTTTCCAGTGTTTGGTTTTTAATTCTCTTTGTGTTCTTTGTTCTTACACTCTGAGAAAAATAATTACATTGAACTTAAAAATCAGGATCAGAATGTGGTGTGGGAAATAATAGAGGTATGTTATGGGAGTGGATGATCCAATTAAATACCAAACTTTCATGCATAGCCTATCTCTTTTCCCATTTCCTGAGTGGTGTGCCTGACATTTAAAGTGAAATATACAACAAAGCTGCTTCACCTGCCACGTATATGAGGTACTATGTCTCACCTTTTAAATGTTAACACTGGCACTTTAGACAGCTATTACCCTGTTCCATCTCTATGTAAAATGTACACTCACACCACATTTAAGGCTAAGGATTTCTGGAGATACAAATGCCTTATTGTGGGATTATCCCTGATTATTTGTGCAGACTATTAACCTGGATAATGGATAGGATGAACAGCTTGATACCTAGTTTTCACAACTACATTGTCTTAACCAGTTTTGTTCATTGCAGTTCCCCATTTGTGCTTGTATTGATTTTTGAGATAATCAAATACATTACTTTCTATACTCCAGAAGCCTTTAAGACAGAATAACAAATGCATTGACTAAACTGCAGTCAATAGGCTATTATGATTTCCCTTAATACAGCAATATTGAAGAGTTCTGCTTCATTTGAAAGATTACAGTTACTAGGCAGCAACTGCAAAAATCAGAGAGAGAAAAAGCCACTTGGAGCATCTTACAATAAGGAGATGACAAGAAAAATAACAGTTGTGAAAAGAGTAAGAAAGTAGTTTTCAAAGTCAGTCTAAGTTAAAAGGTAGTTGACTTTCTCTTCCAACAGTGAAACTGATTCTGCAGCTATTTATTTGGGATTGGCAAAATCCTCATGCCTAATTTTGGATACTCTCAAACACTGGGAATTCAGAAGCTTACTTCTGAGACCAGCATCATTTTATTACATTAACATTTCAGTTAACATCCCCTGTGACTAAGAGTAGGAGGTGGGGATAGTGTATCTAACATGGACCCTAACAATGTAATTAAAATGGAATTTGGAGGAACTGCTGTTCTGCAAAATTTCTTACCAAATAACCCCTGATGAGCCATCATTTGACATATTATGTGGACTTTTCAGTATGTTTGAAGAAGAACTAAGACTCTTGGCAGAAAAAAGGAAAAACTATTATGGCCCACCAGAATGATGCAAAAAATTCTGTTAGTGTAGCTATTGTAGAATAGATAAAATGAGATCTCATTTTAGAAAGATTCTCCTTTTGGAGAAACTCTGAATAGTCACAAAGAAATGATACATGAAATGGAGGAAGTTATTGAAGAGCTTCCACATGCAGAGGAACTTGTTAAAAGAAGTTGGTTATTGATTTTGTGATTACTGGAGAGCATTCAGACTAAATGACTCCTGTGAGTGTAGTCAGATAAATGAATGTCTATATGACATCAGTTGCACCTGCCATTAACTGAGTTTGCAATTAATGGAAGGCCACTTATTGAAACCAGATCTGTAGAGGGTTGCAAGGGACTATAAAACCCCTGAAAGCTATCATAGTTTTAATCTGATAAAGTTAAAAAAAAAAAAATTTAAAAAATTACAAAGTATGTAGTTGTGGGTGAGTGGGAATATTTGGGTGTATTGCTGTATAAATTACTTCAATTTTTTTGTGTTGAGTTTCCTGGGTAGTTAACACAGTAGTAGTGAGATAGTTACAGAAGCAGGCATAACTTCAAATATAAGACATAGCTGATAAATAATGTGAGTGGGTGAGAAAAAAAGGGAAGTGTTCAAGAGACAGAAATGTAGCTCATGCACAGGAGTGGCCACTCCCCAGGCTGGTCCTGGGGTACTTTGGAGAGCTGCTCCAGTCCAGTGGAGGTTTCCAAGGGTAGAAGTGCTGTAGCTCACTCCGGAAGATGAATGATGTGCTCACTGAGCTGGAAGGAGTGGGCCTTCCATTATTGGATACATTGCTTCCAACTCTTGATGGATGGCTTCATGCTATGCATCAAAATGGTACAGAAAAAAAAGCTCAGGAAGGATAATTTAAAAGATGGTGTTAAGAAAAAGAATCAAGGGGTATGTTAAATTAAGCCAATATCAGTGAGCAAATGTATCAAAGCTCAGTGAGCTATTTGATATCACTTTTCTCCCACCATGAGGTAAATGACAAGATAGTGGCAAAATATGAGATTTATTTTAAGAAATATTCTCTTAGACAACCTTAGTACTGTAGAAAACTGAATGTGAGGAGGAAGGGCCAAGTTCCTCAGCATTTAACCAGCACTCACTTTAGGCTAATGTTGTTACACGTCTATGAGGTAGTATTTAACCAAACTTTTCAAGGTTAGATCTCAAACAATGGTAGGTAAGTTTTGAGTGGTATTTATGCATTTTTACTACAAATAATTATAAAATGCAAACTCAGGAAGCAGCTGCAATACTTGTGTTTCAACATGTCTGTCAAATTTCCTCTTGAGGGTACTTTCAGGGTAAGAATGAATACAATTGATAATGACTTTGAAGAGGCGACAATAGCAGTGTTCAGAGAATAATGCATTCTTGAACCAACAAGATCTTAAGACTAAGAAGGACTAATGAATTAGCGGGTCTAAGGAGTTAAGCTTCCACATCCTATTGACTGAGATTCAGGCACTTAATTTTCTTTTAAACGCTTTGCAAATTCTGGCATAGAAATGTAAGGAAACATACCTTCAGGGTTCTGTATGTCCCAAAAATAAATTCAAATGGATTCAGACATGGCTGGAATAGTTGTCTTTTTATGTGCAGACTTGTTTTATACTGTTCAGAAAATAAATGTCTCGAGAAGGCGCACCTGATTTTATATATGTTAGTAAACTCAGTATAGCTCCATGAGTGAAAATTCTTAATGCATTTTGCTGAATCTGAGGGTTTTTATTCTCTTGCATTTTAGGAATGTTTCTCTTGGCTATCAGGTCCAGAAACAGCTGTGTTCCCTTGCCTGACAATGATGACTCCATTCCTCCTTTCTCTCCTTGCTTTATTTTTTTACGTTTACATGAACTCAATATTCAATCTGAGATACGTTTCATACTAGCACTGAATCTTCAGGTTTAAGGTGTATTATGGTATTCAACCATATGTATAAAAAGCCATATAAACCTGGTTTTATGTGTACTATTTGAATGTTGCATCTCAGGCACAGTTTTGGTTATTTTCCCTTATTTACATTAAGACATGTCCACGCCTTTATGTGCATATAGTCCTATAGTTGAAGAGATAAAACCTACTTCAGATCTGGTCTAAGCAGTAATAAGGCCTGTTTTGGCACAGCTGAGACTAGTCTACATTTAATATTTCACTAGTGAATCTGCATGTCTTCTGCACTAGAATTGTTCTGGCTTGTTCAGGCTGTAGGAAATTATGTGTGTAATGGTCTGTAACCATCTAAGCAGCTGCACTTAAAAAGACTGAGTGGAACCACTGCCATAAATTTTTTTTTTTAGAATCTTCCTGTAAAATAATCTTCTAATTAATCTTTTGATCTTACAGTTGAGGTAGTCCTGAAAACTACTTTCTCTGTAAGACAAATAAAATAGCTCTGGCTGGACCTATGGCCCACAATGTCCTCTTTTTGTAATCTAGCTGTGCATGCAAAACAGATTCATAAATGGAATAGTCTGGAAGAAGAAGCAGTCTAGTACTTTCGTGCACTTTTTGTATCACCAGCACTGTGTTGTTGATGCTGCTCAGGTGCATATCCACAGGACATGGAGCTGGCCTCATTCAGAGGGCTGTTGTCTTTGAAAAATGTTTCTCTTGTTTTCTGGAAGCAAAACCTGAGGAAGCCTAAGAGAGAAATGTTTGCCCTATTAAGTACTATAGCAACAAACAGGGAGCCTATCTAGAGCTTCAGAAGCTACCAATTATTATTAATGAGGTGCTATAATGCATTGCTCGTAACACCCATTCAAAACAATGAGAGTAATTTTGAATCCAAATCATGTGCTGCCTTGAAAGGTATTCTGGTGTAACAATGAAATAAGGTACAAATTTAGAGGTTTTTTTTTTTTTTTTTTCCTCCCCAAGTCAAGCTACTCTTCTCAATGTGAACTAAAGGACTTGAACACAATATAATTTTTTGAGCAGTGCAGTGTATTTTTCATTTTCCTTCCTTCTTTTCATCTGTGGCTATTCACTCATTCAGCTTTCATAGAATCATAGAATTATTATGGTTGGAAGGGACCTCTAGGATTATCAAGTCCAACCTTCAGCCCAACATCTCCCTAACCACTAGACCACAACCGCAAGTGCTACATCTACTCATTTTTTAAACACCTCCAGGGATGGTGACTCCACTGCTTCCCTGGCAGCCTGTTCCATTGCCCAACCACTCTCTCAGTAAAGAATTTCTTTCTAATAGCCAATCTAAACTTCCCCTGGTACAACTTAAGGCCATTTCCTCTCGTCCTATCATTAATAACTTGGGAGAAGAGACTGACACCAGCCTTATTACAACCTCCTTCTAGGTAGTTGTAGAGAGCAATAAGGTCTCTTCTCAGTGTCCTCTTCTCTAGACTAAACAACCCCAGTTCCCTCAGCCGCTCTTCGTAAGACATGTTTTCCAGACCTCTCACCAGTCTTGTTGCCCTTCTCTGGACATGCTCCAGCACCTCAATGTCTTTCTTGTACTGTGGTGCCCAAAACTAGACACAGTACTCAAGGTGCGGTCTCACAAGTGCCGAGTACAGAGGCACGATCACCTTCCTACTCCTCATGGTCACACCATTTTTGATACAGGCCAGGATGCCATTGGCCTTCTTGGCCATCTGGTCATGCTGCTGGCTCATGTTCAGTCAGCTGTCAGACAACACCCCCAAGTCCTTTTCTGCCAGGCAGCTTTCCAGACACTCTTCTCTAAGCCTGTAGCATTGCATGGGGTTGTTGTGACCAAAGTGCATGACTTGGCACTTCGCCTTGTTAAACGACATACAATTGACCTCAGCCCATTGCTCCAGCCTGTTTAAATCCCTCTGCAGAGCCTACTTACCCTCAAGCAGATCGACACTCCCACTTAATTTCATGTCATCTGCAAATTTACTGAGGGTACATTCAATCCTCTTTTTCTCTTCATCCTTCTTCAGCTCATGGGTAGTCTTCCATTTATCTGTACTGAGTTCAACTCTCATGTTAATGACATACCTGTGTGAAATACATCATAGAATCATAGAATGGTTTGGGTTGGAATGGATATTAAAGATCATGTAGTTCCAACTCCCCTGCCATGGCAAGGACACCTCCCACTAGATCAGGATGCTCAAGGCCCCATTCAACCTGGTCTTGAACACATCCAGTGATGGAACATCCCCAACATCCCTGCACAAGCTGTTTCAGTGTCTTACCACCCTCATAGTGAAGAACTTCTTCCTAATTTCTAATCTAAATCTACCCTCTCCCAGTTTTAAGCCCTTTGTCCTTACTCTTTGTCCTATCACTATAAGCCCTTGTGAAAAGTCCCTCCCCAGCTTTCTTGTAGGTCCCCTTCAGATACTGGAAGGCCACAGGAAGGTCTTCCTGGAGCCTTCTCTTCCTCAGGCTGAACAACCCCAACTCTCTTGGCCTGTCCTTGTAGGAGAGGTGTTCCAACCTTCTGATCATCTTTGTGGCCCACCTCTGGACCCCCTCCAACAGAGGAGGGCCAATCTGTAACCTCATCATCTTCTTGAATCTAGCAACCCTGGTTCAGCCCTTCCACAAACCTAAAGGACAGCCCAGTGACTTTGAGGCAGGCTTCACCTCTGATTGCAGTGAACAAGACTGAAGCTACTTGATTGCAGTCTTAAACCTTTCAAATAGGAGAAAGTACTGCTGACTCATTAATTCTTTCCTTATTTACAAAGAAAGGATTCACAATAATACCTGTGTGGTATGTAAAGCTGGTAAAATTCACAGTGGAAGTAACAATATTTATACAATGAAGATGATTAAGCACTGGGGAAAAAAAAATCCAAGGGAATAATAATTTCTTCATGTTTTGTCTCCAGTTCAACTTTGGACATTTTTCTAGGAGATAATTTAAGCAACATTTTCCATCTTAGTATGTGGGTTCTAAACGAAATATAAAATCTTGGGACATAAGGGTGGTCAGAGAGAATGACTTAATCTTCTCCTCTGACCCTAAGCTATGTATCTCTTATTAAATTCTATAAATTCTGAATGGACCACTATTATTTTTATGTCTTATTTAGCTTTTGCTGTACCTTAATATAAATCTTCCAGTGGGCTATATATCCATTTTCTCCTTTCTTGGAATTCTGTTACAGTCAATGGCTGTGTTCACAATATAAATATTAGCTCCTCTGATCGCCTTGCACAAAATCTCACACTCTTGTCAATAACCTATTGATGCAGCTTTCAACAGCAGAAAGTTGAAATAGCATAGGGGAGATTTTGTGGCAGCATGTTGAATTTCTTCTAAAACTGCTGTTGTCCTCTGGGGAATCTCTTTGAGGAAACTCAGATATAAAATAGCTTTTCGGTTATTTGATATTGTTGATGGCAGGAGATATCCAAGCTATTCATATTGTTTCTTTAAGCTGTGAATTAAATGAAAGTTTGTGATGATCTTTAACATTTGAAAAGAGTACCAGTCAAGAGCACTCTTAACTGGTTGAGACTTGAGGAGAGGGAAGTTACAGTTGACAGCAAAGTTATTCTTCTGCAGGCAGTTCTGTAGAGGCCCGTGCATGCCACACTTCTGCATGCTGTCATTTTCAGATGATTTATTAGGACTTCCTAGATCTTACACACAGATTCTTCCTCAACAGCTGCTTCTGGAACACAGTCTGTAAAGAATTAACCAGCTTATTTGCCAGGAAAAAAAAAATCAGGCAGTGTTCAAACAGAAAGACCAATTAGAAAATTGCATAGTTTTTCCCCAACTGTTCATCTATTTTTCTGAATACATTAAACTGTAGTTATCAAAAACACAGGGAGAGCCATAGAGTGTTATAAATATCATGCATGACTAATAAAATAAATCCTCAGAAATTCCTGTACAGACGTTCGTCCATTGGAAGAAGGAAGTTAAAACCAGAGACTAATACCTTTGCAATTGAAACACTTTCTTACCTCCGAGAATAAATAAGCAAGAGAAAAGCAAGCTGCAAAAGGGCCAGGGGAGGGATCCCACACTGTGAGTTAGGATGAGGTAAAGGAAACTTTAACAGTAAGATGTGGATTCTAATGGCCTGTGTGAATACCTGTTACGAGGTTTCTGCAGACAGGGCATGCCCATGGTTTGGATACCTTTGAAAGTTTGTCATGACTGTTGCTACAGATTTTCTAAGGGATTCTGGAATGTCGTGCAGAACTTTTTCCTTGCCTTTTGTGTTTAATATGATAATGTTGCAAGGAGACTGTGAACTGTTCCTATTAGCAAGTCCTATAGTATGCTTATTATAGTAATGGAAATTACTCCTGAAATGCTGTTAGCAGTGGAGTATAAATGACTGTGTGAGAATGAGTTAATCAGCTGTCTTTGTTAAATGTTTTTCCATGTGTGGGAGTTAATGCACTTTCCCCTGATTTGCAGCCACTGTCATAATTGCTCTATGTGATTGATATGTCTGCCTTCACAGATTTGGAACCTGACACTGACACTAATAAACAGTTTAAAGTCACTTATAGCAATTTCAGAAGGGATTTCAGAAATGCTAGGGGACTATTTCTTCTAAATCACAGCTTTGTGACCTGGGAAGGGTAACATAGCTTTGTCAGTTTGCATTTTGTCAGGGTAGCATAAGGGGCTGCCCTGACCCTAAACCGTGACAGACATACAGGTATTCTGCACAGGTCTGTTAACTGGAGTTAGCTTTAGAAATCAGGAAAAACAAAATAAACAAACTGCTCCACCTTCACAGCCCTAACAATTATGAAGTATAAAATGACATATCCTGCATTAGAGCATGCTAGGTAGAACACTTAAGCTGGTTTCACAAGTCTTGGTACGTATTTGCTGGTCATTATTGATTTAAAGACATGATGGAAAAGATAGCCCTCTTATAATTCCATTGTTCTGAGGAGATACAGGCTACGTATGCCCTGTCCACCATTTATGTCTCTTTCCTTTCTTGGTATTTTTTGGGGGTCATCAGGACATGAGGAGAGGGTTAGGCTTTACTGAGAAGGAGCAGAATGAATTGGCAGGTTATTCATGAGTAACACCCACCACTTCTGTCTGCTTCATGTTGCTGTGCTGTGGGGTGCTTTGCAAGTGGAAGGAGGCAATCAAATTTGCTTTTTAAAAAATAAACAGTATGTAAATCAGCACAGAATTAAGGCAGTAGCAGGAGTGACATTGTCCAGGATATCTTTTCTCTCAGCCTTCCTTCTTTAGATAGTTTCATGGAGAAAGTGCAAATGAGACATGAGAGCACTTGTTAGTGAAGATAACTTGTATTGGTCAGCTCTTCAAAATGGTTGGGGTTGGCTGGGACCACTGGAGATCATCTGGTCCAACCTCCCCGCTCAGGTGGAGCTGCCTAGAGCAGGCCACCCAGGACCGTGTCCAGATGGCTTCTGAATATCGGCAAGGCTGGGGACTCCACAAACTCCCTGGGCAGCCTGTGCCAGTGCTTGGTCATCCTTAAAGTAAAAAAGTGTTTTCTGATGTTCAGACAGAGCCTTCTGTGTTTCACCTTGTGTCCATTGCCTCTTGTCCTGTCACTGGGCACCAAAGAAAAGAGCCTGGCTCCATCTTCTTTATACCATTTAGGTATTTATACACAGTGATGAGATCCTCCTGAGATTTGTCTTCTCTAAGCTGAACAGTCCCAGCTTTCTCAGGGTTTCCTTATATGGGAGACGCTCTAGTCCCTTCATCATCTCCAGTATGTCCATGTCTCTCTGGTACTGTTTCTACCAATATTTACAGATATGTTTGTGCTGTCAGTTCCTAATCAGGGTAATGACTGCCCTAAGTGTTGAATTGATTTTAAAGAAAAATGGAAAGTTCTTAAAATATTTCCTGTGGCTCTTTTTATTTAATCTATGCAAGAATATCACTGCCACTGTTCATCTGTATGTTCAGTCATATAAGCTATAAAGTTGAGTGTGTTTTCACACCATCACCAAACTAAGTAGTTTGGCTGAAGGTGAAATGAGATGCTATTGCAATAACACTGGCATAAATATATATATCTTTCTGAAAACTATTAAAAAAATTACCTTTACTAGGCAGAAGGTGAAATTTGTCATGTTCTATTATTTGAAAGCCTTTTCATTTTATCTATCATTTGTCTACCAATATACTAGAAAATATCAGTGTCTTATTGTAAGAGATGACCAAAAGGTATTTCCCCACAGATGCTGAACCTTTAAGAAAACATAATCCATAGCTCTCTGTATTGAAGCTAATTAATATATGAAGGCTTCTTTTGTATACATGGGCATAGCATCTAGTATCTAGAATTTAACAAGGTATCCAGAATAACAATTACTGCAGTGGGCTGTAATATAAAACAGACTGCCCCAAAAACCACATGATTAATGAAATCATGATTGAAATACATGTTTAGAAAATCATAAAAGAAAATCCTGACTTTCATAAAACTAAAGTTTCATCAATGCCTGTTAAATCAGGGCAATAACTGTGTGCTTTTATAGGGAATGTAGGGCTCTCCTTTACCTTAATCTTTTAAAGATTGGGCTATTGACACCATGTGAAGAAAGAACTTGTCTGAACTTAACAGCTGGTATTTTAAACAGTTTTTGGTCTAAGGGAAAGAATTTCATGATACTTTGTCTAGTTTTCCTTCAGACTGAGATGGATAAAAGCATGGAGTTCATAACTATCTCAGTGTTATAAAAGATTTCTTCATACATTGAAGCACCAGTCTCAAAAGAATAAAAGTATTTTAAAAGACACAGAAATTAGAATACTTTTTTAGCTCACACTACCTGAAAGACAAATGATTTCTTATTCAGAACTTTCCAAGGGCAATTTCCTTGTTCTAAGATATGTTTGGATGACCGTATGTGGGATTAGAGAGAGAGAGAGGAAGTAAGTGTGATGGAACTAATAATCTATTGGATTATTGGTTTATGCCTTTTAAAAATATGTCACTGCAAGGAGCCATATACCACACTCTATGTGAATAGTCCTTTTGACGCTTTTCTAATACTACACTGATAAAGTATTTAACACTTGCTTATCTTGAGACTGACATAATTGTTATGCATTGGACTTGGAGATTGTACTCAGCACTCTATGGGCAAAAAAGTGGATTAAAAAGTACATGGATTATTTACTCCCTTACCAAGGAAAGTCTGTTTGAGGGAAAGGTCTATTTATGAAGCATTTCCATGAAGAGAGAGATGAAGTGATGGCCTCTGCCTCCTGTAATTTTAACAAGACATTCTTTTCATCTTTTTTGCATCCATTGACAGTGCATTCACTAGTGATAAGTGCTTTTACTTGCTCTTTCTCCCAAACTAACACTATTTTGTTCATCATAATACACCAACTCTTCAACACCCATCTCTGTAGCCTACAATATTGCCTTTTGCAACATTTTCATAAACTTACAAGGCAGTTTCTTTGTTCAAAGCTTTTTCTTATACCTGTAGCTATGAGAAGTGTCTCCAGGGGGCTTATCCTTATCAATCTTCATTAAGTTATACACCTTCATCAAGTCTGATAGGATTGTCCAGTAGTGGTTATAAGAAATTGGTTAGCAGTGGATGCTATTGTCAATGGGACAATAACTTCTTTGAGCCTGGCTGGGTTTTCCTGTCTTCAGTTTTTCTTCCAGCTAATATAGTGCTCTCCATGGGGAATAGCTCTATCCTAATGGTGCTGAATTGTATCAGCAGTGTCATAGACAGTAAGGAATTAGAATGGGTGAAGCTGCTTTCCATCACATTTGAAAAGTCGTGGCAGTCTGGTGAATTTCCCACTGACTGGTAAAGGGGAAACATAACATCCATTTTCAAAAAGGAAAAAAAGGAAGACCTGGGAAACTACAAGCCGCTCACGTCTCACCTCTGTGCCCAGCAAGATCATGGAGCAGATCATCCTGAAGGCTGTGCTGAGGCACATGGATAATGAAGAGGTGATTGGTGGCAACCAAGATGGCTTCACTAAGGGCAAATTGTGCCTGAAAAATCTGGTGTCCTTTTATGATGGAGTTACAGTGTCAGTGGATAAGGGAAGAGCAATGGCTGTCACCTACCTGTACTTGTGCAAAGTGTTTGACACTGTCCCACACAACATCCTGGTCTCTTAATTGGAGAGATGTGGATTTGATCGATGGACCACTTGGTGGATAAAGAATTGGCTGGATGGTCACATTCAAAGAGTTGTGGTCAATGGCTTGATGTCCAAGTGGAGACCAGTGATGAGTGGTGTTCCTCAGGGATTGGTACTGGCATCAGTGTTCTTTAGCATCTTTAGCAATCTTTGTTGGTGACATGGACAGTGGGATAGAGTGCACTCAGCAAGTTTGCAGATGACACCAAGCTGCGTGGAAGGGATGCCATCCAGAGGGACACTGACTGGCTTGAGAAGTGGGCCCATGCCAACCTCATGAAGTTCAAGGCCAAGTGCAAAGTTCTACACCTGTGTGAGGGCAATCACAAGCACAAGTACATGCTGGGTGGAGTATGGATTGAGAGCAATCCTGAGAAGAAAGACTTGGGGCTGTTGGTTGATGAAAAGCTCAACATGAGCCAACAGTGTGTGCGTGCATTCCAGAAAGCCAACCATATCCTGGGATGCATCAAGAGAAGCATGGCCAGCAGCTTGACAGTGCTTATAGTCACCCTCCACTCTGCACTTGTGAGAACCTACCCCCCAGAATACTGCATCCAGATATGGAGCACCCAATACAGGAGGGACATAGACCTGTTGGAGGGGGTCCAGAGGAGGGCCACAAAGATGATCAGAAGGTTGGAACACCTCTCCTACAAGGACAGGCCAAGAGATTTGGGGTTGTTCAGCCTGGAGAAGAGAAGGCTCCAGGAAGACCTTCTTGTGGCCTTCCAGTATCTGAAGGGGGCCTACAACAAAGCTGGGGAGGGATTTTTTACAGGGGTTTATAGTGATAGGTAGTGGCTTAAAACTGGGAGAGGGTAGATTCAGATTAGAAATAAGGAAGAAGTTCTTCACTATGAGGGTGGTAAGACACTGAAACAGGTTGTGCAGGGATATTGTGGGTGCTCCATCACTGGATGTGTTCAAGACCAGGTTGGATGGAGCCTTGAGCATCCTGATCTAGTGGGAGGTGTCCTTGCCATGGCAGGGGAGTTGGAACTATATGATCTTTAATGTCCATTCCAAGTGAAACCATTCTATGATTCTAAGGCAAAGTGAATAAAATTAGGATTTCCTTTTCAATAGAAACACTTCACAGCTTGAGTAGGGCACCAAGTGCTATCAGAAAGGCAAACAGACAGCATAACTTGCATGGTGTTTATTGTAATTATATTCATGAATGCCAGATATATATGCCTGCCTTCTTATAATATCATTCTATATGCATAGATATCTCTTTTTTTCCTTGAAGATTAATTAATTTGAATTATTAAATTCGTGTCTATTAACACAACCTGCTGTGTAAGTACTTCAAGGTATCTAAAAAGCTCTGTTCTGCTAAAATGTTAAATGCTCAACAAATAGCAAAAAACATTCTCTCCAACAGATTGGTAGTTATTTTTAGTGGAATTATCCATGCAATCACTTTTGCAACCTATCCAGATTTCTTCCTACTAGCATCTTTCCATAAGTGCCAGCTGAGTACTGTCAATATGAAAGGCATATTGTGTCTCAAACAATAGGTGCAGATATGCCTTATAGGCAATTACAATAGGAAAAGTGACATATGTCTAATTTTATTGTTATAATATCATTAAGGAAGTACCTATGCTTTCCAACTGAGAGCATTTATGTCACTAATGCAAATAAAACATGGCTTTTATTTTTCCATTCCAATGTGATTTTGCCAGGAAGTATGAGAGACTTGAAAAATTGAGACATTTAGCTGAATAAAACCATCTACCTTTTCAAACATTCTATTATATGAATAATTACTGAAGCTGCGGTGAAACTGTGAAGTAATTTGGAAATGTGGGAATCTAGCTGTACAGTCTAACAGGCAAAGAAATGTGTGTTCTTTCTTTATTCTTAAAGTGATATGGTTCTATATAGCAGGCGTCCTGTTTCCTTCGTTGCATCCATGATGCACTCCGAAGAAGTTTGAATACATTTTTATGTGACACAATGGATACAGCAGAGGAGAAATAATTAAAATGATTGAGGAAAGTTTGCACTTCTGAACCCAATTTTGAGCTCAATTAAGTCAGTGCAGTTTTGAAGTCTAGCAGCGGATAAAGGAGTATAATGAAATTTAAGTCAGCGGAAAGGTTCACTGGACTTTGCTGAGACACCAAGTCCACTAAAAAGGTCACTTTTCTCAATGCAGAGTACTCTCAAGTATTTTACTCCATATTCTTTTCAGTTGATTAAGAAACTTTATATTCCTTGTAATGAATAGATCCTAGCTGTGAGTGAAAGGTGGCACTTCCTGTCTTATTGACAGACTGGACTTAGAGGCTGCCACATTTTTCCAGTTGAGAAGTACTATATTAACAAGTTGATTAGTCTTCCAAGGGAAATGTCAGAAGTATAAATAGTTAGTTATGAAACTTCCTATTCAAAGTACTTGCAAATATTAAAAAAGCCAATCTTTCTCTGACAGAAGATAAACAAAATCAGTGATCCTCTGCATTTTCTATATTGTATCTTTTTCTACGTATCTGAATGAACTAAGATCCTACCACCATTTCCTCTGCTTGGCTAGGATATGGCAACAGCAACTGGTTGCACTTCCATATTTCCAGGACAATGCTGAGGCTAAAATAGAGTTATAAAACATTTTTCTCTTTAATTTCTGTTATTATTTCTGTGTGTTCAGACCTTGGCCTGCCTCTTGGGAAATGAATCTCTAAGAATTTGTAGGAGTTGATGCTCTTTACTCATCAGACTAAATTATAAGGCTATATGGCTTTGGCAGGTCCTTAAATAAGCTCCTTCCATACTTCCTTGCTAATGAATTTCAGCCCTGACTTCTAACATCTCTAGTTTTACTGTCTTGGGCTACTTAGAAACTGAGGTTTCCAATTAAATTATAACTTAAAATCATTATAACTTGAAACACACTCTTTCAGTAGAAGTAGAAGGCTTTAAGAGCAGTCAGTGCAATAATGTTGGCATAAGCCAAGTGCTTTTAGCTACATCCATGTACTGAATATCTATTCAGTCTAGTGCAACTGGATGGAACTCAGTGGGGTTACAGCAGAGCAGATCTCTTCTGCAAGGTAAACATTTTGGGAGTGTATACTGCATGCACTATTAAGTCAGCCATAAATTCTCATTTGTGGTAAGTATGCAACACTCCATGCATGCTCTGCATTTTAGCTGTTTCTTGAGACTGGTATTTCCAATATTTTATCTTCTGGGCTTTATAATTTACAAACTCTTACATGATGGATTACCATGCAGTTAATAGACAAAAAGAGATGCTGCAAGGACAGCATCCAAAAGAGTTTCTTTGTAAGACCAAAATCCTATAATTCCTGTTTAGGGAATCAACAGCCAAACATTATTGCTTTCTCTCTTTGCTTAAACCCAGAACAATGCAATCAATTCATGTTAAGAAAAAGACAAACAGGACATTCCATCCTTGGATAAAAAAATGGAAGATTTTTAGTTCCTTTTACAATTCAAGCTAATGCTTTTTATATGATTTTGGATGCAGCTAAACTTTACATTTAAAATGGTGACATAATTCAGATATTGTGTGGAAGTTTTGTCAGATCTTTGCAGAAACAGAGCCTTGTTGTTTGGCCTTTGTCGGGCATGTAGTATGATCAGTATAGTAAAATAAAAATAGTATAATAAAGCAAGTAATCTGGTTCCCGATGAGACTTCTTAGGGACCAAAATAACTCAGGATCATATATACACATATCTCAAGGGCTTCTTGCCAAGGAGCCTGTAAATGTACTCCAGAATAGAGAAAATATCTTCAGAATACTTTTTCAAATAGACTTATGCCAAGAATACTGTAGATACCTTCTTTTGTGTGGTTCCTCACACTTCAAGCATATTTGCTTACAGTATTGGAAGAAGAGCAAAATAAACTTTAATTAGGTCACTCTTCAGTTGTCACATCTTTGTTGCTTTTGGTTCCAGAATTCCAAAACCAAGATAACATTGCTTATGCTCTGAAGATCGTTATCTGTCCAAAGGAAAGCTAGTGTTATTCTAGATGGAATCTTTGCTGTTGTGCAGGTGTTCAGTCCTCACAATGAGGTTATGAAATCCTTGCTGCAGTTATAGAGCATCTTTGGAATACCATCAGTGCAAGTCCTGCTGAGCCCCTTCTATTTCTTGCAAACTAATTGCAACTAAATTGATTAGGAATGTGTTAGGACCCATGCAAGGAGGGTCTTGTCTCTCATGACCAGGGGTTTAGTGGTGAGTGCAGCAGCAGCAAATATATTCCAGCTCTAATCCTAGCAATAGCACCCTTTATCACAGACCTAGACTGATAATAAATGAAAGCTTTTCTAACAGACTTTCTCCTCACCTTTAAAGATTTTAACTGGATGTTTTCGTAGTGTGGGAAATAGGAACTACACAAGGTCATTTGGTAATCAATATGCCTTAAGCAGATCTTAACACTGCAATTAATATGTTATTGTACAAATAAAATGAAGATGATCTGTTTGGTCACAGAACCAGCTCTGGACAAGCACCACGGAGACAATACCTGAGATTTATACAATGTTTAAATGAGAAGAAATTAAGTGAAAACACTGGGGTCTTTTCAACACATTATTAATCAATGCACTAGTCAGATCGTATTCAATCTAGATGAAAGCAATCAATAATATATTTAATTAGAAGGCTATTGCTTTTGTGAGAGGACTTGCAGAAGGAATTAAAATTCTCAAAAGGTGTGCTCAAAATGTTCTTCATAGGGCACACTTTTTTCATGTGCCACTTTATATACTGAAGTCATACCAATCAAGGCCTTTCCTTCAAAAGTGGGTAATCGCATATCTGTTCAGCTAAGCGACCTGACTGTCTGAGGTGCTGGGTGCTGACTTCTTTTGAAGTTTACAGGTCTTCACTGCCTGTGAAAACTAGGCCACTTATACCTAAATATAGATTTTGGTGCTTGACTTTAGGCTGCCAAGCTTGACAATTTTGGCTTTAATAAATAAAACAGACCTTTTAAGCTGAAAGTATGTCAGTAAACTTGGCTCTAACTAGACAAACATTGACTGTATTACAGCAGCAAAATGTGCATCTTTTGGGTCTGTTCCACAAAAGATAAGTGCCTTGAAAAAAATCTCAGCAGGAACAGGAGAGAGAATTCTGAAACTAAACTCTAAGTATAAACAAACTCTGGCTTTTTTATGATTTCTTTCACCACATTGGCCATTATACAGAAAAATGTTTTAATGGACTATTAATGGAAGATGGTTCATATGATATTTATGTGTATGTGCCTCAGAGCATAATAATCAGATATTAACAAGCAGTCAAATATGTAGCTTTCTAAACTATATCCTTGCCAATTTTACCATTCTTGATACCCGACAGGTTACTCAAAGTTAAAAACTCAAACAAACAATTCAAGACTAGACCCACAACTGCTGTAAATCCATGTGCTTCATGCATTTGAAAGAAGGGAGTATGCTGATATAGTCCAGCTGAGCATTTGGCCTCTAGACAAGTTTACAGATCTACAGGTGGTGTAAGTCAAAGCAGGTCAAGTGCAAGTTAGTGGAGCAACACTGATTTGTGGCAGCTGAGGAGCAAGAAGTAGATTATGATGACAAAGATACTTCTCATTACCCTTCCTAAGAACTTTTTTTTTTTTTAAACAGGCAAGTAAATCCACATCCTGAAGTAGAAGAGTATAGATTTGCAGTCCCTGTTTTAATGGTGGCTTCTTTAAGACTACAATATAGCTGTGACTTTACAGTTGTAGGCATGAGAACTGGCTCAAATGAAGAAACACAATTTTTCATAGTATATGGGAGTATTGCAAAATGGCTTGATCCTGAGGGAAGAGGAGTGATGTGATTTCTTCCCACAAGATAGTGGCCAGCAGCATCCAGAGGAACATTCTTTCTAGTCTCTTTTTCTTTGATGTGGAGCCATGGTTTCAAAGTGCTGGATCCCTGAATTATATAAATTAGGGTAAATCTGCTGAAAATGAGACTGCTTTGTTGATTCAATTTCCCTGTAATGCTGCTCTGAAATGTGCTTGTTTTAGTGTGTAGTGTAAGACTCATGTAAAGGTAGAGTATATAGTCTTAAAAGGAGTAAGCTAATTAGAGGGAGGTAGGAAGAAATACTTAACTTCTGCATTAGATTTCTGTTGTTTTCTTCTTTCATATTAAAGAGAGGGTGGGATTGGGTGCTTTAATATCCAACTTTGGTATAAGGATAGGTAAAGGTCCAGGATTTACAGCTCTGTACAGGGGTTCAGCTCTGAGGCTTATGAACAAGACAAACTATTAGAGCTTCCTGAGAGGGAGGTGAGGAATCATATGGGAAATGGAGTGGGATTAAATTGTACATAATTACTATCTACAGTTGAACAAGAATTACCTTTTGTGTGAAGATAGCTAGGATTAGTAGACTCTTGTGTTTGAGCTCACTTGTGTTTACAGCCTTTAGGAACTGTGACCGGTTGCACTGTAAGGTGTTCAGAGACACAGCATGTTGGGCTGGAGGTCCAGTTCCCAAGATGTAGAGCCAGGCTGTTGTACCATAACTAGGAGACCTTGCCTTGAGAAACAGTCTCAGGTTTTGTTAAAGGTTACCTGACAGGTGGAAGTGTGTGAAAATGCTTCTTTTTACATTTTAGTGAAACAACATAGTTCAAAAAGTATGTTTTCCTGGCTGAAAAAATGTGGGATCTCTGCACTTCACTTATCTGTTTACTGGACATAAGCACATGAGAGAGGATTCAGGGAGTTTCCATTGCTGTATCCTCTAGCCTTGCCAGCAGGGTAGTATCTGCTGCCAGTGGAGTCCATGGTGGTCCTGACCAAAACAAAAGACCCCTCACAAACAGGAGGAACTTTGCCCTTCCTCAAACCAAAAACCAACCAAACAAAAACCCACCACACCCAAAAACCAAAACTTGAATATGGAATTTCAGTGTGGCCTGAGAGCTTTTAGGTATAGAGAGCAGAAAGCAGAGGGGAGACATTCTGCAGAACTTGGTATGCATTTATGTACAAAATTCCAGGTGCTGGGACTCAAGTAGCTTCAAAGGGCTTTATTGCTTTATACTTTAATGCAAACCCTTGGTGTTCTGGCTACAAATGTTCTTGTATCTGCTTTCTGTTTAAATCGATGGCTGCTGTATATACAGCCAAAGTGGATAAGTAACTGCATGTTAATCCTGAACCCAAAAAAGCTCTCATTTCTCTCAGAAAGTTGTCACAATAGAGATCTGATTTCTGATCCTTCTAATACATTGTCCCCAGAAAAATGAGTAATATCTTCATTGATATTTTGGATAACTGTTTTGCAGTGCGGTCCCATCCCTTTGAATCTGAGCAAAACTGATCAAGTAACAACAGGATTACATTATTTTGATCTGACTCCTTTCTCATTTAAGAGAGAAATAGCTGGTGATTTCAAATGGAGTTTCAGTGAAAAAAAGCAGCCAAGGTGATGCTTACCCAGCAGCTAGGAATTTACATGCTTTTTTTTTTTACAAGTGCTTTGGAAAATCCTGTGCTTTGAGATACTCCTGATGTCTACATAAAAGTATTTTGTTTGGCATGTGCACAATTTTATTAAAAAAAAAAAAAAAAAAAAAAAAAAAAAAGACAGATGACAAATTTCAGGAAAATTTGAGAGGTTTTAAAGATTGGGCTTTGGGGTAGGTTGTAAAGAGGTTTACTTCTTTTCTAAATGCAAAACTATTTTTGCTATCTCTAAGAGCAGAAAACATGCAGGCATATACATGTGCAATTTAGATGGCATGACTTTGTAATCCATTAGCTTCTCTGAATGGTACTTACTGTGGGATAGGGGTAATTGGTGACCCCTTCTACTTGTATCAGTAATAATATGTTTTGGAAATGATTCTAGAGTTACCATCAAGGAAGGGAGGTGTCAGGAGTTTCCTTCAAAAGCAGTAATTGCATGATCAGCCTTCAGGGGTTTTGGTATGCACTCACACAGTGAAAATGACCTGATAGGAATAGCCAAATTTATATCTTGGCTTAGAGCAGTACAGTAGCCCTCAGAGGGGCTAGAACAAAAGCCCTGTTAACGAAGCTTGTTAGTCTAAGGGACAGTGCTTCTGCTGATGTGGTGAAACATGCCATATTTTCACCTCTATGGCTTGTAGCTTTTCTGTTTAAAAAAGCAAAGGAGAAAAAAGCCACCAACACAGACAAAAAAACCAAAACAACAAAGACATTTGTGTGCAGGGTAGCTAGTATAAACTTTTTTTTTTCCCCCATGTCTATAGTCTCTTTTGTCTCTAGAGAAAATGAGATGCCAATGACTTATGGTGCAGACATCACAGTATAGTAATGCTTCTAGATCTGAAGCAGCTTACTCACTATCAGCTTGATGCATTGTGGACACTCCTACAGTGTCTCTCATTCATGCCTTGGTGTCGCTGCAAAAGCACATAGCATTCATGGAAGTGTACGTGTTCCTTCCAGAGTAAGAGAGAGAGAAAGAGCAGTGAATTGTTCTACTAATAAATCTGTGATTTTTAGAAAATGTCTTCCACAGTTAAGGCTAAGCACTTTATTCTGTGTTGCTCTAAGGGATGGACCTAAGAATGTGATTAAATACTTTCTTGAACTGATTCTACAGAGGCCAATTCAATTATTACATTCAAAATCAACTATGACATTGTTGAAACAAATACAAAAGAAATAGCTTGTGCAAATTCACTAGCCATGAAAAAAGTGATAAGCAGTGTTATGGCAGAAATAGGCCTGGAACTGACATGGGGAATAAAGCTACCCCATTTTGCAGCATTGCATAGTAAAGTCCACTGCAAGCTGATCATGCCTTCTCCTGCTGAGGCAGTAGGAGCCATAACCACTTTGCTGTAAATTTTCTTCATTAGTACTGATTTTCAGTCTTAGGGAAGAACTTGACCTCCCCACATGGTGGAAGGAAGTGAAGCAGCATCTTTGCTCCACGGCAGGAATAAAACTTCTTTTCCTTTCCTGAGTAAAGCTGTAAGAAGAAAGCATAATGGAACCTGCTATCCCTTTAGTTGATAGAACACTTAAAGTCCATTCTTTGTCACTTGGGTCACATACAAAAAACAACACAACAGTAACAACACAAGCAATATGGAGTTCATTAAATACAGATTTATCTTAAACAAAAACCCATCAGTCTTGCCTTATCACAGATTCACAATAATTCCTAACCTATTTAATTTCTACCAAGGGAAAAAATTTCAATTAAAGTAATTCTAAGTCAATCTGACCATTGGTTATCTTGTTGATTGTGATCCAATATAGATTAAATCCTGATTCCTTTCTTCTCTTTCTGCCTCATCTGTTCTTCCTGGATACTTAAGTAAACAAGAACTTTATGATTGGAAGGTAAATTTTAGCTGTTTAAGGTGATCTGTCAAGTCTAAGTTATCGGCTAATAGCATTTTTAATTGCCACTGATTTGAGTAATAAACTTTTTTTTCCCTGAACTGTCAAGTTTGCTGAGATTTGTAAGCTGAAAACTTCTTAAAATTTGTCATTGTTGGTCTTCTCTGAGTTCACAGAACCCATTTTCTGTCTTTAGGACATAAGTAGCTTCTCCGGATTTAGGGGAGCAGATGGTCACTTCGAGTGGGAAGAGCAGGTATCCTTGGTTAAGTAGTATAATCAAATTTTGAGGAACTGAGGATCCACGTATTAATTCTGGGTCACAGTCCTAGTTGTGCTTGTGTCTTAGTATGTGACAAATACAAAATAATTTCAGTTTCATTAAGCCAGATTGCCTTACCTTGCATGAGCTGGGGGGTAAAGATGCCAAAAGGTAGTTATCATGGTTCAGTTGATAGAAAGCAATTTAATCTACAACTTGATTCAACAGATATGCAGCATGGTTCTTATTTTAATACAGAAATGCTGATCATTGGGAGGAAAGGAAGGGATTTTCTAGCCTTTTAGAAGAACACATTGTGTAGGTGTGGAGAACTTTCTAGGCCACATGAATGCATAGCAAGGGAAGAATGCTCTTCCCTTTTGCACCAGAGAGATTATGAGAGGTGCAAAGCAGGGAAGGGTGAGGCCTCTCCCACCCTCCCTTCTCTAATAACAGAGTCACAATAATTTCCCAGCTTTTTGTTTGTTTGTTTATTTTTGTTCCCTCTTCACTGTCTCCCCTTTTTCTTAAGTTCTTAGAGCATTTGGACTTTTCACTCACTTTGTCAGGCCTAGCTCATAAAAGCTTTTCCCCAGAAGCATAGCTAATGCAATTATCTCCCTTAATTTCTGCATTAGTCATGGAATGATAATTATGAAGAGTCTTCCAGGGTCAGTCTTTTGTTCCATGCAAGTCAATAGTCTGGGAGAGGAGGACAGAGATGGTAGGAGCTTGTACACGTGCTCTAACTAAATCAAGTGTGTGTGTTTTCATTACTGATGAGTAATTGTGTTTTCCTGGAGGGGTAGCTAAGAAGTTGGCAACCTTTCACTAAAAATATGTTTCTCTTAAGTTGCCAACTTTCTTGGTATTCTCAAGTCTATTCAGCAGACTTCAGAGGCAGCATCAGCTCTTGTATCAAGGGCCAACGTCTGAGAAGTTGGAGCCCGTTTCCACTACTAACCTGACTTGACCCAGCACTGGGAGCAGTGGCATGGAGAGGTTTATTCCTCTTGAGAAGAAGGGGTTTGTATCTTGGGAAAGCAGAGAGGTGAAGGTCCTCTAGTTGTAGAGGAATTGCTTTTCTTGAAAGGAGGTACTGTGGCTGTAGGGCTTGGTCTGGTCGTGCAAACCTCAAAAGCAGCCAGTAGTATATGGTGTGTATAAGGTACTGGATCCAGAGCTGGTTTTAACAGGGCACTAAACAAAGGGTCATCAGGTTAAGTTTTACAGTAGAACAAGATCCCTGTCTGGGATGAAGAAAGGAGGGACCTTAGCCCAAGAGCTGAAGGCTGTCTTCAGAAAAGTAAATTTTAGAATTACTGCTTCATTTTCATAACGTGCCTTGTTTCATCTTTGTGTAAGCTCATGTAGATGCCACGGTATTAGTTACACTCATGCTTTCTAGCTAATGCCTGCTTTCCTGGCCCTCCCTCATTGTAACCAAATAAAAAGCAAACCAAAATGAACTAGTAAGGTAATGAAACACTTGAGCAATTTTGCTGTACTTCTCTGATTTCAGTAGCAAAAAACCCCAACTCTGTAGTTTATAACATTCAGGAATGAGATATTTCAATTTTCTCTGAGTTACACTGAGACACAGACCCCATTGAATAGGTGATGGTTGGGTAGTCCCACAGGAGCCGTAGAGCACTTGGGGGATCCATGAGGTGAGGTGGGTTGGTGTGGCTCAGTAGCATGGGGAGAGCTTGCCCAATGAGGATGCAGTACATGTTGACCTTAGGTTTAGCAGTCTGGAAGCTTGTTCTGAATATCCTGTATGAGGGCATATTTCAGAGTAGTTCAGTGGTGTTACTTATTCAGCTATTCTCATAAAAAAAACCCCAAAACAAACAAAACCAACAAAATAAAATGAGATTAAAGTCCAACTGTTCAGCCAGTTTGCAACTGAATTAATTAACTGAGGGATCAGTAATGTGTTATTACACGTACTTTTCCTGTCACAAGTCCCACGTTAATTGCCAAGTCAAATTGTTTAAAAATTCTCACTACCTGATCTGTTTGTCATGTCACTCTCTCAAACTGAAACTGATTCTCACCTGCCTGTGTATTCCCAGAGCACTCATTTATTGCTTGTTTTGCTGAGACTTAATTTCTACTAGGTCTCTTAAAATAGAGCCACAAGGAAGATAAAGCACAACTTGTAGGGTAAAAATCTAAAATAGAAACCTGGAAAATCTTATTTCTTAGTTTAACTCAGCATTATACAATGAGTATTTATACTTTACAGGAAGTAATTTGTTTTTATTCTGGATCTAGAGCAATCTTTTTTTTTTGTTAAGTAAAAGTATAAATATTTGTGTCAGAAGTTGGCAGATGGGAAAGGAGAATATTTTTTCCTTGAAGCTTTCACTCAATAATTTCTACAGTGATTTTATCTTTATGATTCTGTAGTAGCGATTAATGAAGGCTGCTATAGTAGGATAAAGGGTTGCTTTGCTAAAATATCTTTGAATCGAAGCCATATAAGTTTTGTAAAATAAAAAACTATCTGCTGATGAGCTATGTCTGTTTTGGCTGAACCATGCCAGATGAATGTATTTGGGCCACCAGTTTTTAAATGACAACTTTCTCCTCCTGAAAATATTGCTGTAAATTTGGAAAAGCAAAGTGAAATCAGTCAAACCGGGTTAAAATGTGTAATGAGATTAGAACTGTGGCTAAACTGTAAAACTATCCAGTTAACCTCCATCGTGATTTTGATACACTGTGTGTGTGTGTAGTTTGTTGTGGGGTTTTTGTTTGTTTTGGTTTTCCTTTTCTAAATTTGGAAGACTTGCAGCCCACCTTTTGTGCTGGATATTCCTGCTTGTAGAAAACCTCTAGCAGTGTGTTGACTGCAATGACCTGCAGTGGATCTGTCTTTTAAAAGCTTTAATTTGTATTCATTTCCTATAATTAGCATGCTGTAAACTCTCCATGCAATACACCAGTTTTGATTACATTCACCTTACTGGTTCACTGAGCAGGATGATAGGAAATTGTGCATCAGACCAGTCATTCAAGGTACCAACTGCCTGCCTGTCTCTTAATCAAGATTCAGGCTCCTTGTACATTTATAACATAAAAGCAGGCACTAAAAGTATTTCATCCCTGTTTTTAGTCGTAAGACTGCTGAACCAGCAAATCTAACTGGCTGAAAAAGTCCAATCATATTCCTTAAAATAATGTGACATGCTGTTTGGGTAGTGAATGGATGTACATCATGTTGAATCATCCACGGTACCTTTCAGAGAGCATAGTGACCTCCAGTGAGAGACATTTTCCTTGTAGTTGCTTTTACTAAGTGGCAGGCTTCTGCTTTAAATGGTGGATGCTGAAATAGAACTGATCTCTCTCTCATGCTTTGTATTACTCATCTGTTAGACTCGCACAGCATGAAAAATTACAGCATTTTACATTTTTAATAGAAAAGAATTCTTTTGTAATTAGTGTCCATTGTTGGAGCATCACAGTGTCCTTTTCTGAAATGCTGATGATGCTATTTGTGTGGCTTTTAAACCATACGGTGTCAATCTTCCCAGCTTCAGCAAGCTGCTGCTGGTCTGTGGCATTTGGCAGGGAAGTGAGAGCTACTGGCTAATGGGCTGGGAGGAGGAGGTGCCTTACAGCTTCCCTGGGCAGCCCTTTGGTAGATCTGCCTTCTTAGCTGTGGTGTGAATGCAAAAGGAAATGGCATACCCTGTCCCAAGTAGCTTACACCTTCTGTAATGAATTACAGCATCATATGGTTTTTTAAATTGCTGTTAGCCACATTTACGGATGGGGGAAATGGATGCTTGCATAAATTTTTAACTTCTTCATGATTATGTATGAAACAAATGGCACAGTCAGAAGAAAAACCCAAATCTTTCACAGAACTGCATACATACTCTGTAAATGAAGGTCGATAGCCCATACGATGTACTAATGGATTAGAAGTGACCAATTTAAGAAATACCTCAGGTAAACTCAGCATAAAGTTTTTTCAATGTTTTCTGCTTTGCTTCAAGTAAGAAGTTAATATGCCTCTAGAAGCACCATACTGGGCACATTTTGTAAAGCCTGTGGGTCTGTATACCTTAACAAACACAACATTTGCTTATTTAAAAATACTGTTACTTGAAATGCATCTTCAGACACTGAGCAAAGTGTGAAGGAGATAAAGAGAGCCTCTGAGTAAAGTAACCACTTGTAAATTAGAGATGGAGGCATTGTGTGGATATATTTATAACTCATTCTGATGCTTAATAATAGATTTTATTTATAAATTTAATATAAATTTTATGCCCTGAATTATATACTTGTGAATTCCAAAGAAAGCAACACTACAAAAAGTGTTCATACAGTGACAGTCCCAATTTCAAATCAAAACCACACCGTGCTGGGTACTGTACAAATACATAAATGCTGTAGCTGGGCCACAGAGCTTGCACTTTACATGATGGAGATAATATTTGCTGTCAATAGACACCGAGAGGGAGAGCAAGGGAAAAAAGAAATAAACTAGGAAATTGAGTTCCATTGTGTGATGATGGCAATCATTAACTGAAAACAAATTGCACAGTGTAAGTGACATGCTTGTGAACTTTATAGAGTATGAATGTGAGACAGGTGGAGAGGTCAGGAGATGCACATGATGTCTGTGAAATACAACCTGACCAACCAACTTGAATTTTCATCACAGAACCCCATAGGCAACATGCATAAAGCCCAAGCAAGAGGAATTCTGTGGAGCTCAGTGAGGTTTGCATCAGCTTCTGTCACAGAACATCAGGAGTAGTTGCCTTTTGATATCAGTAGATCAGTATGGGAATAAAAATTTAAGTTAGGAGGCTCAGTGCATGTGTTGCTTGTTCTCAAAGCTCTAATGAGTACTACCATGTAAAGATGGCAATATATATATGTGTGTGTGCACTTAACATATGACACTGGCACCTGTCTCACATTTCAGTGTTTCTGTTATGATATTTTATGTAAAAAAAAAAGTTCTCCATGTCCTTACGTCATCCATGTTAGCTCAGATGCTTGCTGGAAGGTTATGATTTGTTTTTATAGGGTTTCAAAGCATGAGAGGTTGGATTAAATATAAGAGTATAAACTGCCTTTAAACATGATTATTATGAGGTAAAATCTTCTTAATGAAAGAGAAAAGACAGGTGGTATTGCTAATAATACACAACTGTAGCTATATCACAACAAACAGTTGCCCAGAAGTGAAAAAAAGCTCAGTACTTTTAAAGTAGATGGAATAACTTGTGCTTTGCAGCATCCATACACATGCAGTCACTTGGGATTTGTGTAACTTCATGAATTTTCTCACTTCTGTCAGATGAATAAGGAATCCAAATGCAAAAATGTGGCATTCATATACACCATGGATGTCTCTGAATGATTGATATTGCTCCTGTGAAGGTATGCTTATGAAATGGTTGTGTAGTTTCTGAAGTACAGAGGCAAATTCTTCTTCTTCTAACGTTACCTCAGTAGGGAAACTAATCTAATATGGCATGGTTATTGGTATATTAATAATAGTAATAATGCTATTTCTACTTGTAAGGGCTAACCATTCCTAGTTGTGAAGCATGATGACTCTGCCTACAGTCCAAGCATAAACAGGCATGCAGATGGAGGATTCATGAAAACAAGATGGTATCGGTTAACACAAAGACATCTTTGGGTCAGAACATTGAAAGCCTGATCTTTTCATCTTGTTAGTAATTGTTGTGACAAAATAAAACTTAAGGGGAATTTGAAGGACTATAATGAGTTACCATTCAGATATTTTCAGAAGACAAATGTCTCATACAGCATAGAAGAAACTACAAGGATGTTTATTTGCATATTTAACAGATGGACTTTTGTAATCATGCTACTCCTACCAGTTTCATTCTCATAAACATTATGAATCCTCTACATAATCTTAACTTTAAAAAAAATGGGGCCCTACAGTGAGGGCCTATGCATTTTCAAAGTTAGATTGCAAGAGTAAATCTCTGAAGTGCTCATATGAAGGTGTAAAACAGTATTATTTCTTGTGCACAGCCTGCCTGTTCTTTGCCAAAACATCATCTGGGAAACAGGCTTTTACCATAGTGCTCATTGGTATTCTCTTGGTACAATCCATTACTGGTTCTATATGACAATGCATTTAAAGAAATTCTCTATGGTAGAGAAGGGATAATAACTCTGATATTTCAGATAGGCCATGGTTAGTGGTACTAACTACTAGACAGTGTCTATTTGCCAACACCATTTTCAGTATTCCCTTATTGAATATTCCTCAATTGCAATTTAATCAACATACACTGGTCTGTATTAAACACCTGGTATCTGTACGGGTGGCTCAGATGAACTTAGTGTAACAGTGAACTATAAGTGAATTTATAGTAATAACTATGGGTAATTCTTCTTAAAAATTCCCTTGAGCAGATCGAGTTCAGCTGATCAGTTAGGTGCACAGTGAAATTTGGTGTTTTCAAGAGAAGCTAAGATAAATGAGCTTTTGCCATTTTTCTTTTACCTCAGAAGGCCACATTTTGTATGACATGGTGTGAGTTTGGGTATCACAGTTTGGGGATTGTCAAGGAATACAGACAATTAGAAAAGTGGGTGGGGATGTGGGGAGGTGGAAACTGTATGCATGGTTGTTCTTCCATCACCCAAGCCTGAACAAGAATATACTCTCTGCAGTTTTCCTGGCAATCTAGGACTCAGTGATCAGGCGGGAAAACCTGATTTTTGACAGCCAGATGTCTCAAACAGCAACATATATCACTGTCCTCTTTTGAACACACAGACCCCAGTCTGGCTTATGTTGAGTGAGCTAATGTTTCCTTGGGTTCTTCAGGCTGAGCAACATAAATTAGTATGTAGACCTTGTTTTCCATTCCCCCATCCCAATGATAATTCCAGCAGCTGGACTGCCTCTGTTATTTTTTCTTCATTAGTATTCATGCCTATTGATTTCAATATTTTCAGTGCTTTCATAGGAACAAAAATCTTCATATAGTTCTGAAAGTGTTTTAGTAATGCTCAATGGAAACTTGCTCTGCTGCATAAACTGTTACAAGGCTTCCTATTTTTCCTTTTGACACATTTTGAGAAGTAGCTCAGGAGTGATGGAGGAGCGCTGCAGTTCACTTAGCAAGCTGGAAGTCTGCATGTGAGCCAGCTGGGAATAGCTTCATTGCAAAAATTATCTAAAATTCAAAATGTTGTAAAGTACTAGGACTGAATTATCTAATGTGTAGACTTTGTGGAATCTGGGTTTATTGGGTATCAAACACTTTTTTTGCATAAAAAGAGTTTGCTCCAGAGATCAGTTTGTTTGATGTTCTCTCTGATACATAGAGGAAGCAAAATGAACAAAAATCCTTTTACAAGAAACTTCTAAAGTGTGACCTTCTTATGAAGTTTCGAAAGGTGTGACACAAAGTTGAAGAACTCACTTCTTTGGTTGTTGATTTTTTTTTTTTTGTCTTTTTTTTTTTTTTTTTTTTTTTGGTAAAATGTTGCTGCTCTATTGTGTAAATTCTGAATAACAGCACTGTCTATATCAGTGGTGTGTTAGAACAGTATTGACTAGCACAAGTTGCCATCCCTTTGGATGTATTGTATATGACGTGGAAGCCCTGATGAGCGAAAGAGTGGCAATAGCTTTTGGATTTAAATTGGGGCCCCATCTGGATATGACTTCCTGTATTAAGTTAATCAGACACAAATGAGTGGAGCTAAGCTCTGGCATTAGAGGTTGGGGTCCTGTCTGGCAGGAAACAGATGGGTGCTGTCTGCTTAGAAGACAGACAATGTACACTGATCATATTGTTTTAGTGTGGTGTTTTTTTTTTTTTTTTTTAGCACAGAGTTTGCTATGGGAGCTTAGGATTTTAGCCTGCATTTGTTACTGTGCTCTGTAAAACAAATGAGGATTCCAGTCAGTGTGTGTACTGTTTGAGTTTAGAAAATGTGTACTTTCTGTTCGGTTGCACAGGCTTTGATTCTGCAGCAACCCCTCAAAACCAGGAAGATAAGCATTCCATCTCTATAATTTCTTTTTACTAGCCCAGGCTTTGGGACAAAAAAAAGATTCCTGAAAGTGAAATTTCTCAGTTTTGAAGTAGGTGGTTAAGGTAATACCCTAAATTTCAGTGGCATTAAACTGCCAAGCCAGTCCTCTGACTTAATTTTAAAATTGTGGAGTATTGCAAGGCTTTTATTGTTAAACCAGAAGGGTTCTGATATAGAGTAGAGGCTTCACAAATTTGTGAAAATTTTTTGTAACTGGTTTTAGCCTGGTGTTTTGAGGTGCAGCTTGAAACCACATCCATTTTGTGTTCTTGTGGGTTTTATTGCACACAGTTTTTGGTGGGTTTTGTTGGGCTTCTTGTTTGTTTGGTTGGTTTTCTTTCCCAGCAGGCAGCTCTGGGTTTCTAGTTTTGGTTTTGTTTTTTTTTTTTTTTTAATGTTGCTTTCCAGGAGACAAGTTTGCATTCTGAGGCTAAACCAATAGGCAGCTTTACTGGGTATATCAAACTTAATCTTTATTCCTTACCTAAGGTGCAGTAGACTTTCATCAGTGCCTGTCATCTTGTCACTGAGACAGTAGTTAAGCTTTTCAAAATGTCTTGAAGTAATTTTTACTAGCACTGCACATAATGGATATTAGATTCTTAATGAAACAAGGATGTTTCAGACCAGAAGAAATTCCACCCAGACACTCAGATAATATCTGACAATCAGTTTGTACCTCAGAAAGGGAAAGACAAGTAAGCAGTCTTACCCATGGCTGCTGTTGAAGAAAAAGATTCTTCTACCACAAGTTGTCAGACCTCATGGAGAATTCATCCAAGATCAAGAAAGTGAAACTTGTATCACACATACCAAGCAGTTAGAGACTCATTATCCTTCAGCCTCAGTCACTAATGGATTTTTCAGACATGGCCACTTTTTTGATTACCAGTGAAAAGGTTGTTTCCTTAAGAATACCATAACAAATACTGTATGGATTCAATTTGGCTCTTGCTGATTGTTACTGACAAATGGGGATGTGTTTCAGCAACATAACATCATTGCATGGAGGTAACATAGAGGAGGTTCAGTTGTCATGCTGCAGACTTGGCAAATGCCTCCTTGACTCTAGCCACACTTCTACTGACATCTCTGCTTTATGTATCACTTTATCATCAAAAATAAAGATAGTCTTGTGATTAGTGTATATTGGAAAAGTGGAATGGGGCACTTAAGATTGTTGTTGACTAGTTTGGCTTTGTGAATGTAGCAAATGCTGGATACACAGGCTTTGAAGTAGGCAAGAATTATGCCTCTCTGCACACTTTTTGTAGAAATTTCTTTTGTGGTACTTCTAGTTTAGCATATAAATAAACTGTAATTAGAATAATTGTCAGTTATGTTCACTAACAGTTTAATGCACAGAATTCAGACTTGTTCACAGTATTCTTTTAGATGGGACAAAAAATTCTCTCCAGAGACACAAATTAGGAAACATATTTTAACAATTTGTTGTTTAGAAGCATAATGCTTACAAATGGAAAGAGCTAAATCCCGAAACCAAGGAATGAGACTGAGTAGAACATTCATTTTAATCATCCAGAGAGAGTAGGAGGACAATCTATTAGAAACCATTTTCATTTTCTGAAGTATCTTATACTAATTATTCTTGGACAGAATCTTAGTGCTAAGATGCAAATGAGTGCGAAGAAATTTAAAGCTGTTCCTACTCCACAACTGAGTTTTGGTTGAAGCTGCATCCCCTGAGGATCAGAGATTTTTATTCTCATTATAGATTCTATTTTTGTTATATTTAGGGCCTGTCTTTCAAGGCAGCTGCTTGTCAAATCTCTGCTTGCACCAGGGTTGCATGGTATAGATAGGATGTAATAGTCCTAAGCTTTGTATTGTAAAATTAATGTATAAAAAAAAATCTTAATAATTTCTTAAGTATTTACTTAAAACAATTCTGCATAAAAATTTGTCCTACCTCTTCTGTCCATATACTTCTGTCTGGTCCATTACATGATATTAACAGGAAGGTAATTATGCAGATGCCTGTGGGCTCCACTGAACTGAAAAGTGAGAGATTATTGTTGGTAATTTTTTTATGCCTTTCCTTGAGAAGGAAAGTTCATCACTGCTTTTACAGCTGTTGCCAGGTTTTAATCCAGCTATTAGAAATAGATTTTTCTTATTTAAATGTTGTTCAAGAAGGAATCTATAGTTCTGGAATAACTTTGACCTAGCTGATGTGATTTCAGCACTTCTAAGTAAATAGCTCACACCGACAAAGCCCTTGAGAAGGTAAATAATGAGGAGTGTTTGTAAGCATGTCCCATCCTGCTGTCTCTGGCATTGCTTGAATCTGGGTTTGGGTTATTCAAGGACTGGGAATAAGGGTTCCTGCGTGACAACTACAGAGTTTGAGAGAGAATCATGATCTTACAGCTTTCTCACTCAGCAGCCCCTGTGCTGCACTGGCTTTTGGGGAGGAGGTTTTAGTACCAGTGAAGAGGGAAGAGCAGCTTATTTTTAGTGGCTGTTTGTTTATTTTAACCTACATGCAAAGCACGTTCTTTGTTCCCCTGGATATCCAGGCAAGGGATGGAGGGAAAGAATTACACTAGGCTTTGGAGATTTTCTCTAAGATTTTTGAGGGAGGTGGAGAGGAAGAAGCCTTTGAAAGATCAATCTTGCTGTGTTATCATGGCTTTTAATGCCTCTTAGGGCCCACAGAAAAAACCACAAGAAAACAACAAACAACCAAGCCCCAAACAAACGTGGAGGATTATCAGTGGGTTTTGCAGGTGTCCCTTGAAGGATTTTAAAATTAACAAAATATTCATTGGAGTACTCCATGAAAAATCTGAACTGAACTGAGTCAAGTCTTCCTGTTCAAGGAAGCACACAAGCTGATTGATCATTTGGTGACTGGAAAAGTTGGAAGAACATATTAAGAACCTCATGCTACAGTACGTAAAATGTAAGAATCATTTATGAAGGTGTGTTTGCTCCTTAGCTGTTTCTTTTTTTGTTTTTGTTTTTTCACAAAACAGTTTTTGATAAGTTATGTGATTGTGTGCAATTATTTACCTACCTTTCTCATGTTCACAAAAAGTTATATGCAAAATACTTCTAGGGATTTTGCTGCTCTGTGACTAAAAGTTAATTTGGATTTCTGCTATAGATCCCACAGCATTCTCAAATACAAAAGGAGACCTTGTTTATAGGAGCTAGGACTTCATATAACTTCTTTTGCAACTATTTTAAAAGCAGAAATGTGTAGAAAAAATTATCATTTAATTAAAAGTTAATGCATCAATATAAAGTTCAGGGCTTTTTACAAACTTTATATATTGCTTTACTTAGCATCAGCCTGGTCTAGTGGGAGGTGGAGCTGCCCATGGCAGGGGGTTTGGAACAAGATGATCTTTAAAGTCCCTTCCTATTCAAGCCATTCTATGGTTCTGTAAATAAATACAAAACCTTAGCTTATATTAAAATGTATAATATCTTCCACCCCCCTTCTCCCACCAAATAATTTTTCTGACTCACATGGGAGACATAACTTGTATCTCTGCTGTTTCTCCCCCTCCCAGTGACCCAGACATGGTAAACCAGTGGGCACAGGCTGGAGCTATATGTGGGTGTGAAGAGGCATAATAAAGCAGAATAATTTTTCCTGGGTGTTTACTCTGAAATAGTTCCTTACTGAGGAACTATTACAGGAGAAGAGAAGAACATCTGTTATTATACAGCTATTATATTTAATCTATACTGACTAGAGTTCTCATGCAAGATTATGTAAAAAAGTAATCGTCAGCGATATCAGTTAGAATTCCATCTCTGAAAGGTACAAAATATTGTTCTGGTGTGGTGGTTAATGGATAATCTGCGCTGGATATTTATCTAAGATGTTTCCCTGAAACTGCAGTAGGTAAGCTAAAAGCAGTAGGGAAGAGCATTAATAGAAAAACAAGACTGCATTCTCTCGATGGCTGCTTATCATATCTTTGTCCTCTTAGGGTGCTGCTGGAGCACTGGTTTTGTATTTCATCGAAAGCCTGCCAGAGTCACATATTCTTGTAGGAAACTCCTTGAATGATCACAGTCTTCTAGTATGCTATAGAGAGGGATAGATTTTTCTTGGACAGTCAACTTTCACTTTCTATCAGTAAAAGAACTCTCCACAGGTTTTACTGGACTCTGTACCTCAGCATTCACACAGGACAACTCTTTGTTAATATGTCTGCTTGGGATGATTAGTGACCGTCAGTGTAATTCTTCTTGAGTTATATCATCTCCCCAGCCAGATCCTATGTTCCAGACCACATTTTCCAAGGTGGCTGGAGCCTGAGCTGTCATGAAGTCTCTGTGTTTTCTGGATGGTGAATAATAGTTTTATGCTCTCTAAGCAGAACAGTAATTAATGACAATTTTATGATAAGTGTTAACTGAGTGAACTTGTCTTTGTACAACTCTTTGAAGGCTGTTTCTGAACTATGAACAACACAAATACAGAGTTAGTCTTTTAAGTAACATAGAAAATGGTTCCTTTAAAGCTTACTGTACAACATTTCAAGTACTGTCATTCAAATATAGTCTAGAAGTTTGAATATTTGCACGTTTAAAACTTCATTCAGACACTTCACTGGGAATGTTTTCTATTGTGATCACTTAAAGGATGGCCTTAAGTCCTTCCAGAGTTAGTTTTAAAGGAAACTGCTGTGCAATTTGTGCACACAGAACAAGATGGAAGAGGAAAGGGAGATCATTACTTTTTTACTAGTGAAGCTAGCTAGTGATGTGTGCAATATTTACATTTGACAAGGAAGTTCTAATCTGGAGTTTTGAATGTGTCATTATCGTCTTCTAAATTTTGCTAACATCCTCTTATCATTTTTGCACTCTTTTCTGTACATGGAGTGTATGGACCAAATGGCTCATAGGTCAAGTTTCAGTAATGTCCAGTGCATGCAGGCAACTCATGCATTGAAATGCACAAAGTAAGTAAATTCCACTGAAGTCACATTTATTTTGCATACTAAAAAACTCTCTGAATTGCAAACTGAAGTTGAGGTTACCAAAGCTGCTCTAGAGACAGAACAAAAAATATGTGAGGCCTTAAGGGCTCAGAATAGACAATCTGAATGTGAAAAAGCATTATTGAGAAATTAATTTGATGCTGAAACAAAGAAAAATTGGAGGTTAGAGGAAAAATTAAACTTGTTAAATTTGCTGACTCCCTATCCCACCCAAATCAGGAATCTAGTTAGGTGTGCTGATCCTGATATTTGGGATGGGGATTTAGGTTGTTAATTGTATTCTTATTTTTAAGTTGTAATAGTGCATTCTTTCATTGTATCCATGAAAATCTGCAATAGTATCTTATTAAACCTGTAAGTGAAGCTCAAATAAAGTGTTTCCTTGAGCCTTGCAGTTAAACCTGTGAGTGATGCTCAGATAGATTGTTTGATTGAACCTTGCAGTCTAGTCTCTTTTCACCACGTGAAGTTTTAGGAAGAAAGCAGAAAGGATGTGACATAGAAGCTAAAGGTCAAGATTAGGAATGAAATAAAATGAAAATAGGAAAGTAAGAAATGAAATAGTGCATGTGTTAGTACAAGCTGTAGGAGGTGAGTCTGCTTATAGAAAGACTGAACTGCACAACACAAGAGAATGTAATTCCATCTGACATACATTTTTCATACTAATCATCATACTAATGTCCAAATAAAAATAATTTTCTAAATGAGATAACCTGAGCAAAGACATTTTCAGGAGTTTGGACCCAAGTTTTGAAGCAGGGAAGACCTAAGCCAAACCTTTAACTAAACCTACCTTGTTGAGCTTTTACCTAAACTTTACACCTGTCCAGCTTCACGTCCACTCAGAACTTCAGGCATAGTCCTAGAAGAGGTAAAAATATTAGATGAAACTGAACAGTGACTTGTCTTGGCATGGCTTTTCTTTAAATCAGGTCTAAGATTCTCAGCCTCTCTCTGGAGATTCTTCTTATTTCTAGAATATCCTCTAGTTTTGAATTGAACTGAGGTCAAAATCAAAATTCTGAGCTGCAGGTTTTACTAGCACAAGATTTTCAGAAACTAAGTCTTCACAGTTGTCTGCAAAAGATGATTTTATGACTGAGTTACAATCTTGGGCTATGGGAGATGTGAAGTATAACTTTATTTCTCTATCAGACATTTTTATTTATTGTGGTTCAAGGGCTTTGACCTTTGTTTTCACCTCTGTGTAAGCAAACAAAGAAACAAGACCCCACAATTTTTTTCTTTTTTTTTTTTGGTAGGTAGTCTGCAAGAACCTTGCATACGGTAGAAATAACAGCAAAATATGGATGTATTTACCAACAAAATTTTAAGGTTGCAAATTCATAGCAGAAGTACTTGTGCACCTTTCTACCCAGGATAGTAACAGATATGTCAGGAGCTATCTGACCAGTCAGATGCATTTTGAATATTAATGTGCAATCCGGAAAGTAAAACATTTTACACTGCTTTTCATCTAATATTGAAGACTAGTAAGGTTAGAATTGTAAACAATAGTTTACTAGGTGTAAACAAGGAGAAGAGGGCAGAAGAGAGGTGAAAGGGGAGCTAAATTCAGAGAACAAATAACTTGCTGTGCATTACTCTCAGTTCTACCAAAAAACATAACCCTGTTGGGTTATGTCTTGGCAATTCATACTGGAAGGAGAGGAGTTGCTGTCTCACATAGAATTGATGCAATTTGTGCATCTGTCATCCCCAGCATGTATATTACCATAGGATTACCTCTGTCATGACCTCGAAGTTCCTCCTTTCTGTTCCAGATCTGTATATCTCCTCACCGCTGCCTAGTTTAGTGATATGATTTTATGAGACACAGATGTCCTTTAGATACCAGACTGAAATTTTCAGTGTGTTTTTATTTGCGACCTACTTTGAATCCAGGTCTCTAGCACTGGCAAGCCAGTGATTGTGTTAACCCATTTTTTTTAAACCCTTCATAGTTTATCTTTAAATTGTCCATCCTTCCTTCCTGCTCCCCACTTCCCCCTTTTTTAAGTTTCTCTTTGTCTGTAGAGACTTTGAAGACAAGTAGCAGATTTTAGTTTGCTGGGACCGCTTTTGCATCACAGCAAAGCCTAATGAAAATTAATTGCTATTGCTGCAAGCTTTCAGGCTATTGCAATTTGGATATTTTTGTAGACTGCAGCAGCCCATAGTTTATCCATTATTTAGCACTTTTTAGTAGTGGAAGCTACCATTGAGCATTTGCCCTCCAGGTGTCCCATCAGGTGTACTTAGTGTAACCAAGAAAGCTTAATTTGATTAACCAAACTGATGCTGGTTTTCACAGCATTCCCACTAATATCTCTGGCTGATATGGAATTCAGCAGCTAACAAGAGTACTTAAGTATCTACCATTAAGGGTGAAGAGAAATTCTTCCATAATTTTAATATGCTTTGCATTTATAAATTGCTTAGGGATCACTTAAAATACACAGATGCTTTTGAAAGAGACATGGTTCACTGCACAGACAGTCGTAATACTGCCTGCTCTGAGCATAGCTGAGGAGATGTGCAGCTGACGTAGCTTTGGAAGGTCACAGTTGCTGTATTTACTGGAGCTTATTATTAGCTGGAAACTCTATTTTTGCTATCAAGTGCACTTGTCAAATCCGGGCTTGTTGTCAGAAGGCAATGAAGAAGTGATATTCCCGGAGAATCTGTCCTTCTTGTGACCGTTCAATAGTATCCCTAAATGAAGATTTAATGTATTTTGAATGGAAAACAGAATCTGTGTTCCATTCATTTTGAGTCAGGAAAAAACAAAAGCATAAGCGGCACTCAGCTTCTCTCCATGGATACACTTCTGCAGAGCAGCAGGACTTTGGCAGCAGAGCTCTCTTCATAAAGCAAAACATTTTCATAAGCTACAGGAGTGTTGGTGGGGTTGTTTTTTTTCTCTCTCTTTTTTTTGGAAGCAGAAATAACCCAAAGTACACATTCTGGGAGGTACTCACTTTAGTGATTCCTGAAATTGTCTCCTTTACATTCCAGCTTTAATTTTATTATCTAAGTATAATTTTCTTCCTTTCCCATGTGTTGTGCATCTGCTCTACAGGCTCCAGCCAGGAGAATAACCATATGGGGACATGAAAATCTCCACTGCATTGATGCCAGAAGACAAGTTTATGTTCATTCCAAATGGCATCAAAAGCTGCTCGTCTATTTTCCCTTTACATCCCTTCCAGTGACTTAAATCTGTAGTGTTGTCTAAAACAGACAAAGAAAGAAAAGGTCTGCCTGATTATGAAGTGCAAAATGCTCCTCATAGTGCTGGAATTTGGATGATTAATGAATTTTACTTTAAAGCATTTATACCATGGAGTGTTTTCTGCTTCTTTCTTAGCAAGGTAGCAATTACAGCACAAGGACTAGCTCTCCTTCTACTTTTCTTCATTTCTGCTCCTGATAGATTCCTTCCCTCAATCTGTATAGAGGCAATATTCCCTATAGAAGTGAAAATCATTCAGCTGAAATTTCTCCAATGTTTGTTACTTTCATTAGGTAAATGCCTAATGCAGTGTCCTTATCATTCCAGTGATGATTGGAGGTAGTATGAAGATACTATGTAGGCATTGCAGAAAAAGACAATCAACATCAACACAGCTTGATCCAAGCTGAAGCTGAGTTGCTGGCTTGACCTGCGAAGACACAGTTACCTCATGTTGCTTGTGGACGATTGCTTGTTATAAAATGAAAGGTTAAAGAAATGATTGTACCATTGTGGATAATTAGAAAAAGTTATAATCAAAAAGTCCTTGATGTACTTCAGTAACAGTAACCAGGGGTTGATTGCTTTCTAAAGGACTCAAACTGTATGATATATCCTTGTTTTTATAAGTAGCGATTTGAAAGCACACGTGAGCTTGTGACAGACATGAATCTGACCTAAAAGTCTGGACTGAAAGAAAATTGGTATGTGCAATTCATTTTCATGCAGCAAAGTCCATTTTAACTCACAATGAATTGAAATAACCATTGCAAGAGAGATATGAGCAATACCTACCAGCTTGCTCTCTGACGCAAGGCCAGGGCCACTGCTGGGTCTTGCATGACTCAAAACTTCATGACGATAGCAGTTCCACAATCTAGTGCTGGTTCCTGTGCTAGCTTGGACTGCTGACGCTTTGTGCTGATGTTGCTTTCTGAATGATTATGGCTTTGAGAGATATCTGCAATTAGAAACTTGCCCCTAGAAATTTATTGGGATAGGGCTGGAATTGTCACTCAGTGACTTCTGTCACTTTTCTCCCTACGGCTGAGCTTCCTTGTAATATTTCTCCAAAGGTGTGCAGAACTTCTCTATCTTTTTACAGAGGAAGAGTCAATGTTCCTAAGTCAGTTTAAGGAGCTTGTTCCTTTCCCATTGCTTTGTAAATTCCTGCATCTCATTCCTGCTATTTTTATCCTTCTGGAGTTACATCTCCAGCTCCCACTCACATCCTTTCTGGTGTCATTGCTTATTTGCCAGATGGGAGACACAGCTAGCCTTTATGGTCCAGTAACATTGAGTACCATCAAAATCTATGCAAATAAACTTGTTCTAAAAGTAAATGCTCTTCCACAGCCCAAGTGGATCTCAGAAAGTGCAGGAGGCAGCAAAAGGAACAAATCACTACCCATGGCATTAGCCACTTGCTGTGTAATGGTGTTACACAATGTGAGAAGCAGCAGCCAGCACGCCTTTGCCCAGAGTTACAAGCAGGTCTCGGTGACTGTGGTATCACTACATGTGCAGGTTATCAGCAGAGATAGAAATAAACTCCGTCCGTGTAACATTAGGCAGGTAGCAGTGTGTAAAGCACACAACTTATCCATCCCTAGAAATACATGAAACTGTAATCTCTTTCTATGGAACAGGCCTGTTGCAGCCTTTGTGTATCTATGATACAGCTCAGTCCAGAACTGGGAATGTGTGGTGCATGTGAATCAGAAAAAATAAAACCAGGACTGGACAGAGCCTCCTTGTTGATGTGATGGGTGCAGCAGGGAACTTACTGTGAGGAGGGAACTTAATGTGATGAGGAAATTTACTGTGATGAGGGTATTTACTGTGATGGGGAACTTTCCAGTTAGAGGATGGGTGTCCTCCTACTTTTGCATATTCCTTTTCCTTCTCCTCTTGTAAATCCCCTGCTGCACTGCAGCTGAGACTAGGGAGTTGTTGAAGAATGGTTATTATTTAAGGACAAGTTAGCCATTCTACATCAGATGTGCACAGCCCTACATAATCCTTAACATTTGTTGTGTTCTCTATTAGCTTTCACAATGACACTTGGCATATCCTTAATTGTCAAAGATGTTTTAAATTTATCTTTCTAAACTGATTTTCATTCCTGTCACATCCACCACTTCATGTCAGACTTCAAACATTCCTGTTCTGGCCCAACTTCACTATCCCTACAGTATTTGATATGTTTTTTTTTTTTCTTTTTTTTTTTTTTTCTTTTTTTTTTTTTTTTTTCTTGGCAACACCCCCCAGAAACCCCACTTTTTTTCCTTTTTTTCCTAATACCGAGGTTTAATTCGCACTTGGCCACT
>JANHGN010006703.1:0-18957 GCA_024605025.1 Megaceryle maxima | reverse complement strand
AAATAATTTATGTAGTTATATAAATTATATAATTTTATAATTTCATATATATGTGTATATATTTAAATATACGCTGCTTCTTTCTAATAATGCATCATCTTTCCTGTACTATGGAGTTCAGCGTAAGGAGAAACAAATGCTGATTTCAGTTGTGGAATTGCACATGCCATTCAGTTGAGGTCAGAATGTGAGTCAGAATGGAAATACACTCATAAGTCAACACTTTTCCAGAGATACTGGTTTATAGTATTCACTGGAAAAAGAAGTGAGTAGTCACAGAAAGTGATAAGTGCAGAGATTTTCTTGGGATAGCTGGCATTTCCAACACATTATGGAAACCCTAAAGAATTGCTAAAAAATTAATTCAAGATATATGAGGATTTTGGCATTCCAAAAGCATCTCATCAAGTAGCACAAAATATTTTGCACTTATACTGCATACACAACAAATTTGAAAGCAACTTCGTCTTTTTTTTTCTCCAATTGGATGTTTAGTGGAGTTATTTTGGAATCATTACTTTCTCTTTCCTAGACCACGGTTTTAAAGGCTGCAGTATGAACTATAACCAGTTTCTGTGCAGGTTTAGTCTTTCCCATACTGGAGAACTCAACCTTTTTTTTTATGTGGGTTGTTTTGAAATAAGTATCTTCTGTTACATGTTGTTTCATTCTGAGATGATTCTGAGTAACTTCTTTTCATGTAGGAAATAAATAACTTATAAATTAAAAAATCCAGAATACTCTCTTGAGCAATACCTAGAGAATTTCAGATAACCTGTAGTTAAGAGCATGATGCTCTTAATGTCAGCTGACTACTCAAGTCTGTTGCTAGTAGGGAGAGATGGAGTGCCTTGGTGTTCATGAACAAAGTTCACTGTGTTCATGGATGCAAAATTTTCCCTTCTGGGGCCAGCTTTTAACTTCTGCTTGTGCATAGATGATCTCAGAACTGCAAAGAGCAGAATAAGAAGGAAAGGCAGAAGTGAGGGTAGTTAATGAAAGTCTGAAATGAAAGCAACCTCCCTCCCAAGTCTGAACGCATTCATTCTTGTTACTGTCAGAAATTTTCCTTCTTTCAGAAATTATTAAATTAAAATATAAGAATGTACCAGAAAACATGATATTGTGGGGCAGGAAACAGACCTAAATGGTCTGATAGGCCCTAGATTTTCCAAATTCTGCTTTCGGTGTCACTAGAGTGCTTACTTTGGATTATCTGTCACTCACTAATATGACTTCCAAGCAAATTACATCTATATTTCCACTGTTTTTAATTAATTTGGTCCTGTAGCTACATTTGTTGGGTTACAATAGTGCCGGAAACTTTCATGCCTGGAGGTGATTGGAGGAACGTGAGAATGAAATTGAAATACAGAAGTTGGGCAGGTAGTGGCTAAGTGGAGTTTTTTTGAAGTCTTTGGCTGGAATTGTGGGAATGAAGACAGTGCTTGGTATTTCTGAACTATACACTGAAAAATACCAGTTTATACATGGGAGAATTAGTATAAACAGGGGAAAGTATAGACAGTATAAAAGGTATAGTAAGTATGAAAGGGAAAGAGGACTCTCTTCCAATTCTCTTGTGTACCATTCCTGAAAAAGACTGCTCATTTCTACTGCAAGGAGAAAAAAACCCTCTGCTTTATCACCTCTTGCCATACACTTATTTGTATTAGAGACATTTTTTCTTGTCTGCTTCCTCAGTCAACATAGGAAGTAAATCAGTCAGCTCTAATAAACAATTGAAATTTATGAACAGCTCTGATGGGGACTCTTCAGAAACCACTTACCAAAAGGAAGTCATCACCTAAAAGGAAAGCTAAATTGTAAACTCTTTGCTATGCAATTTTCATCTAGCTTTGTTTGGTCTTCTTCCTTATAGATTTATTTTAAATTAGAATTTATACAACAAAGAATCTCAGATTCTGGATTATTAATAAGAGGTGCAGATAACAATTTTCACTACAAAAATGGCAATATATTGCTGGCTTTTAGCCACCAATTACTAACTCATGGCTCACTTTCTTAGGCTCTGATAAGGACATAAAGAAGAACTGGGAGAAAAGGAACAAGCAGGGCTGTATGTCAAAGTCTGGTCCACAGGAGAATGTGCGATGTAGAAGGTCCTCCAACAAAATGAGTTAAATGACATAAACTATATTTAAAAAAAAAAAAAACAAACAAACCTAAACCAACCAACCCACAAACAATAACAACAAAACAAACAAACAAACAAAACAAAACAAAAAAAAAAACCAGCAAGCAAGCAAACTAATTTCTTCTAAAAACACATTAAAAGTTGCTCTTTTCCTTGGCGTTAGTTGATTATACTCTATTCCAACAGCCATAAAGTTTTTTGAAATAGTCTTATTACACTAAATCTGAATACATTTTTATTTTTAATAGTCAGTAAAATTGTGCTCCCTGGCGTACTTGTGATATATTCTTCTTCATTGTATCTGTGCAGCCACCTCTTGTAGAAAATATATTTTCTTTTGTGAGATTTACTATTAAACATAAGTGTCCCTGATGTAAACAAATTCCACTTCACAACCTCCAGGCCTGACTTTTTCAGGTCCTTGGTTCTTTTATTGCTTCTCACATGTCTTTTACAATCTCTGGAAATATTGTTATTCTGTGTACTTACTCACATCACAGATAACAGCTGGGAGCCTGATCCTCTGAAGGAGTGGAAGTGCAACCCAGTGTCTGCTTTTAAAAGCTTTTTATTGGAATAAAAAAGCGCGTATTTGAACTATGCCTTTGAGGGTATACTCACTCGTGTGCCCTCGCTCACATGTATTTTTTTTAAATCTCAATTGAAAATGAAGTCTTTAAAGGTTTAAAATGGCCAAAGGGGACTGTCTTCCTTTCAGGAAATGATCCAATATGGCACTTACACCTACCTCCCCCATGGCCTTTAAAAGCTTGATTATGAATTCAAAACATGTATTCCAACTGAGGCAACGCTCTATTGGTAGACCAGACAGGTACTTGCATATATATAATTGTTTGATGAGTTGATTTCAAGCTGTGATTTTTAAAAATACAAGGCTTCATTCTGTTTGGGGTTTATATAGGTCTTATTGTGTTATGGTGGAATAACTGTAGATACAGACGCATAGTAAATGTACTGAATTCATTTATGTTATCTCTTCTTGGATGGGCATACATGTTTCTTTTTATTCTTTAGAAAGGAGATTTTAGAAAGTAGTCTCTGAACAGCTTTTATCCTTTCCCCAGCACAGCCGATTTTCTCTGCATCAGTGGACTTGTCATGATAATCAACTTTTTTGTCCCAACCATCAATCACTCCTGATTACAGCTGGGGAGAAGTTATGTTCTGTTCATCAGCCCATCAGTGCACATAATGTTACACCTGGAGACAAGTGAAAATCATCCCACGATGGGAGAATCACTTGCCTTAAAGCCTTTTGTCTGAAGTATTTTAATTTACATTTAGAGTCCTGTTGCAATTGTCAGTACTTACTTTGATTTTATTATTTCTTTGACAAAAAATAAGTTCAGTTGATCTTTCCCTACATGATTAGAGGAAGAATGCCTTCCTATTTCAAATAAGATCTTATGTTGTAATTTTTTCACTTCGTTATACAAATATTGCTATAATTATCACTATGTAAATTTAAAAAATTAAATGGTTATGTGGCACTTTACTAGGAGAAACTTAGTACATGCTAGCCCAGAATTTTTGCAAAAGCCATTTTGTTGGCTTTTAATCAGATAATTGACTAGGATAATATTTATATTTAATATTCAAATTATATGAAATGGCCATGTAGCAAACTTCATAGCAATAAAATCTTTCAAAGTTTAAGGCATCTTTCCTTTCTTTAAGGGAAAGATGGCTTATATTGTGATTATTATTTTGATCAGTAACACACTGCTGAAAACAGGGGCATACTGTCTATCTAAATGCCAAGCACATTACCTTCCCTGTAATAAAAATTTCAGCATAAGTAAATAGTTTATATTTTGCTAATAACTTAAATATGTCTTTTGATTAGCTGTCAGGATAACCAGATGCATTTTAATTGTACCATTCTTTTTCCTCCCATAGTCACTTCTTCACTTTAGGTATCTTTTTAAATTATCATTGTCACATGTTTATCCTTTCACAATATCAAGACAACACAACATATAAGACAACTGTAAACCTGATACTTCGAGGGTTACAGGATTCAAAAAGTAGAATGTGAGAATATGGGGTAATAAAGATTTGATTAGCAATCATGTTTTTGCATAAAAGGTTTAATTAACAGTAGCTCATTTTCCTATTCCTGCTGGCCATTTTCAGGACAGTGATATATTGCTTTTTTGCAGTGAGCCATGCCACTAAATAGAAGGCGTTATGTTTTCATTAGATACAGACACTTCTGCATTATTATCTCTCACCTCGTCCTACACAGCAATATAAAACATGATCAAATGTCACAATTTAATAGGACAATGATATATACAGTAATTTTGAAACTATAGGATATTCACTCAGACTCTTTGTTTTGTTTGTATTTAAATTGATGATAAAAGCACTAAATTGCAAATCAAATAATCACTCAAACAGGCTCAGTCCTTATGCTCTGTCTGCTTGAATACCTTGTTTGCCAAATACAGAATTTCATCACTTGTATAGAAGTTGTTCTTCCAAAGTGACAACCTGTTTATTTTTGTGGTTTAGTAATTAATATGAGTATATTGCATGATTTTTATTTTACAGGGTACATCAATCTGTATTACCTTTCCAAAGACTCTTAACACTTATTGTAATGACATAACAGAAAATGTTCTTTTGTTACTGATAGATATTGAATACATATTGAACAGATATTTCATGATTCTTCACTAATACAATTCTAGTCAAATACTCTACCACAGAGTACCTGTTATTGTCAATTTATTCTCTAACATGATTTTCATACTAGAATCTTATGTAGTGATAAACAGTTACAATAAAGTCAATTTCTAAGGTAAACACATTCTGAGAATCAGCAATGAGTAACTATGTCTGAAGATGTCAGAAAGTGTATATAGAAATAATTAACACCTTGGACACTGGAGGAATTAAGATTTTTACTGCATTTGACAGTAGTTTATCCTATAGAATTCCCAATGACTAAGATTTTTTATTTTCCTAAAGTTATTTTACATGGATAATTTGTATCTTTTCAGTGCTTGAAAAGGCAGTAAGAATGAAGCTTCTTTCACAGAAATGCTAAGAAAATGTGTGTCATATAGTTACAAGATGGAAGAATTTTTAATAAAATACACTAAAAATGGTGCAGCACCATTTTGGCTATTCTTCGAGAGGCTGAGTCCCATGTCTTAATTTGGTGATACAGGCCTTACTTCCAGGGCAAGCCAACAGACCATGAGATGCAGAGAAAGGGCTGCAATCTTTGTAAGCTTAATAACTTGTCTTGTGCTAAATTAGTTCTATTGGAGGTGGTGCTTCCACCAAAACAGTTGGCAAGAAGAAAGGAGAGAGCAGAAAGGGGCAGATGCAATGAAGTTCAGCAGCAGGGATCCCAAGGAGTGGGAACTGCAGTGGGGAAGAAAAGAGTTCTGGTACAGCCTTTTCACTAAAAAAGATTGAGTTGTATAAATGGTCATCACTTAGTCATTCCTCTCTTGTAGGGTTGATTGTATTTGCCCAAGCAGGGATTCAGTAATGAGGAAGTTTCAAACCAAGGTGCAAGTTCTGTCATCTTTACAAGAAGGATCTATTGTTTTATTATGTTGGTTCTTCACTAATAGAAAAAATTGTGAAGGAAAAGTAATTCCTATGGAGTGGAAGATGTGCATTTCACACCTAAGAGAAGTTTGTTATAACATTGTCTATAGACTAGTAAGATAAGAAAAATAATTTCTTGGAAAACTAATGTAGTTTTTACTTGTGTGTGTGTAACATGTCTGCTATTTAGAGGTAGAAAGGACATACAGTTTTTAGTGATGGGAAGCTGAATTTTGTGTGAATCTTACAGGTCCTACACAGCCTTTGAATTACCAGCACTGACAGTTTAATGATCAAAAACACTACTAAACTATTTCTCTAAACTATTGAAGCAACTTCTGATTTATTCCCTCTACAAACCCCATAGAAAATAAGTGAAATTAATCAAAAGCTAACCTATTTTTTTCAAAAAGTTGGCCCTAAGGAAAAGTAAGCGTTTGCTCTGATCATAGAAATGTCTAGGTTGGAAGGGACCTCTAGAGGTCACCTCGTCCAACCCCCCTGCTGAAAGCAGGGCCATCTTCAACTAGAGCAGGTTGCTAAGAGAGTCATCAAACCTCACCTGGAATGTCTCCAGAGATGAGGCCTCAACTACCTCCATGGACAACCTGTTCAAGTGTTCCACCACCCTCGTGGTAAAGAACTTCTTCCTTACATTTAATCTAAATCCACTCATTTCTAATTTAAACCCATTACTCCTCATCCTTTCACTACAGGCCTTTGTAAACAGGGTCTCTCCAGTCTTTTTGTAAACTCCCTTCAGGTACTGAAAGGTCACTATTAAGTCTCCCTGGAGCCTCTCTTCTCCAGGCTGAACAATCCCAGCTCCCTCAGCTTGTTCTTGTAGGAGAAGTGCTCCAGCCCCCTGATCATCTTCATGGCCCTCCTCTGCACCTGCTCCATCAGGTCCATGTCCTTCCTGTGCTGAGGGCTCCAGAGCTGGATGCAGTATTCCAGGTGAGGTCTCACCAGAGAAGAATAGAGCAGCAGAATCACCTCTCTCAATCTGCTGGCCACACTTCTTTTGATGCAGCCCAGGATGTAATTGGCCTTCTGGGCTACAAGCACACACTGGCTACTCATGTCCAGCTTCTTATCTACCAGCACCCCCAAGTCCTTTTCTACAGGGCTGCTCTCTATTGCCTCATCCTGCAGCCTGTATTGATAGTGGGGATTGTTCTGGCCCAGGTGGAGGTCCCTGCACTTGTTCTTGTTGAACCTCATGAGGTTCACCTGGGCCCACCTCTCCAGCTTGTCCAGGTCCTTCTGGATAACATCCCATCCCTCTGTTGTATCAACAGCACCACTCAACTTGGTGTCATCTGCAAACTTGCTGATGGGGCACTCGATCCCGCTGTCTGTATCATTGATAAAAATGTTAAACAAGACAGGTCCCAGTATGGATCCCTGAGGGACACCACTTGTCACCAGTCTCCATCTGGACTTTGAGCCATTGATCACTACCCTCTGGATGCAGGAATCCAGCCAATTCCTTATGCACTGAATGGTCCACCCATCAAATCTGTATCTCTCCAACTTGGTGAGTAGGATGTTGTGGGGGGCTGTGTCAAAGGCCTTGCAGAAGTCCAGATAGATCACATCCACAGGTCATCCCTTATCCACTGATGCAGTCACTCTGTTATAGAAAGCCACTAGGTTTGTCAGGCAGGATTTCCCCTTAGTGAAGTCATGCTGTTTGTCCTTGATCACCTCCCTGTCCTCCATGTGCCTTATCAGACCTTCTAGGAGAAATGAATGAATGAATGATTTTCATGGAAGAAAAAGTATGAGCTCTTTTGTGGAAGAAAGTGTGAAGCAAACAATTTAATGTAATAAACAATGTGGTAAGTTTATTTGTACTATTTCTTACTGAGTTCCCCATGGACAGGACAACTGAGAAACAATGCATGACCAACATTTGTCCAGTTATTTTCTAATACAAATTTGAATTCTTCTCGCCTCTGCCTTCATTGCTGTTATGAGCTATGCAAAACTCTATGCAGTTAGCCCTGGTTTGTAGTTTGAAAGATATAATAAGCAATTTGGGTTTATGATTTCTCCATATGCTTAAAATAGAGCTGAAAGTGTTATGAGTTAGCCTCAAATTTATGTTTTCCATAAATTCAAGCCAGTTCTCTCAAATCTTCAGAAAATCCTCTTTTCTTTTAAATAGAATCTCAAGTGTCTTTCTCCCACTGCTATGCATTTAGCCACTGCTGTGAAACAAAAATGTATAGGGTATCTAAAACCAAACAGAACTAACACAAAAAACTGAGGTAAAATTGATGTATCTTAGCATTGTGGAAAATCTGTAAGGTGGTACAGTCTGTATCCTGATCTTCAGAGTGCTAAAGAGTGAGGAACTTTATGACATTTGGCGGGATTGGCAGTGTTAGGTTAATGGTTGGACTCAATGATCTTTAAAATCACTTCCAACCACAATGATTCTATGATTTTCTGTAAAATACATGAATAGTTTACCTTTAACAAGGTTCTGTTTTCAAAGGATATTGAGACCAAAACTTTTAATTAAGTGAAGCCCAGATGGGAGAATTTTTTTCTGCTAAATTTTAGACAAGTTAACAAAGGTGTATTCACCTTCTCTGCCATCTACCTTGTCAAGTATATACCCTAGATATGGGTGTCTGTTTCCTGAAAGTATTCCTCCACTGAAGCAGGCAGGCTGTGGTCAGTTTTGTTACCTCAAACTGGTATTTATGGAATCACCTTTAATTTAGTCATGTTACTCAGTCTCTGAAAAAAACAGTAGTTATTTTTATCTAGTTCTGGAAACATGCCTTCTATAGCAGCTTTTTGCATTACATCACCTCTCGGCAGCATGATCACCCATGGACAGCTTGCAGTCTGTATATGAGGAGCCTGGGTCTGAGAGTCTACCAGACATGTTCCCTGGAGGACACCTGAGCTGTCTCTGAGCCTTTATTTGGAAGTTTATTGGCTGCGTGACCCATCAGCCTGGTTTCAAAAACAACTATATGCTGGTACCCAGACATCTGGGTAGCCATACCTAATGCAATTTATTTTGAATCAAAACCCTGAGATTGTTCTGTGGATCAATTTCTCAAAATATTAGAGGCTGACATGAATCCAAATAGCTGGATATAATGGTCTGTGGTATGGATGTTATTGCTGCCAACCATTATAAAAAGTCTGGTTTACTTTTTAGCAGGGAATAAGGCCCACAATCACTCAAGAAGAGAGAAGGTTTGGCCAGTTCCAATAAACATTAGCAGATTTTTACCATTTGCAGTTTTGCTAGGAGCAAATTGACACAGCTTTCCTGTCAATTTGTTACCACTCCCTTAGTTGTGAAAAACAGATGAGAAAATATAGTGTGCATGTGACAGGGTGAGAAATGGGTTCTACTCCAACATTTTTGCTGGAGTTTTATGTCTTATAACATGCTTGGTAAGCTTCATGCTTGACTGAAAAGGAAATGGTGTGTCCAGCTGATGTCAGGCCAGTGTGAACATGACGTTCATGATAGTGCAGACTCAGATGCAGAAATCAAACACTGGTTTGGGGAACGAGACATTGCTTAGAGGTACTGCCAACTATGGGAACTTATGCATCTTGTCAATAGTTGAATGGTGGTAGATATCTACATCAGTGAACTGTAAGACAGTAAAAATCTTCTAGATGTACTAATATACTGTCTTTGTTTCCATAACTGAGAACCAGGAAAGAGAGAAAATGTAAAGTAGGGTGAAATCCTTCTTCACCTTCAGAAAGTAATGCTGTGCTATGGAAGTCCAGCTATATTTTTTTCCTTAGTAAGGTAGATCACTTTCTTTTTCTCCTGAAAGTAGCATAAAAAGATGGATTTTCTGACAATCTGACAATATGCTGCTGGAGACCTTTTTTTTTCTCCTTTACAATTAAACTGCAGAAAAAGCAGCTTAGTGTTAAAATGTGCAGCAATGAGAATGTACAGAGACTAGATCTGACTAAAGCTCTGTCTAACCACTGGTTTTCCTTCAGTAGCATCAATCGGTGAATGAGCAGAGAAGGGTCTAACATGTTAAACATATGGAAATATTTCTTCCCTACAGCTTCTCAGTTTCTGCTTATCTGAGACTCGTGGGCAAAGGTTCCATGCATTCAGTAGTGGTTTCTTACCTTCTGAAGTCTACTTTTTACTTCTGATTCCAACAGCTTTTTTCGTGGTTTTGCTAGGGGTTACTTTTCTTCCTCAGTAACTTTTTAGCATTTTCCTCCATTATCCAAGTCACTGCTACCTCACAGACGATGCTTTTGTGGTTTTGTAATAGTTCTTCTTTATCTACTTGGTTCAAGACTAACTTCCCTCAGTCTACCGTTCCTGAGTTATTGGTTATTGCTGGAATACACCAGTATTCTGTAGGGTACATTGGCAGTTATGTTACTTTGTGCTGCTCAATCTCCTTTACCATATTTTACAGTTTTTTATATGCTGATTTCCATCTATATGAGTGTGTATATATATATCAAATCCTGCTTTTGTAAAAATGCAGTTAGAAACATTTCAGTGAAAATTTGATATTTTATTCCTCCTTGATAAAGTTTCTTTCTTTTAGGGAAAGAAAAATGATAATTATTTACGATGAATAGAATTTACTCCTCAGATGGTATTCTTCAAATCAGTCTTTGCTGCTGACTGGTAGATTTATTTTATTTTATTTTATTTTTAAGGCCAGAAGAAATCATTATTGACATTTAGTCTTAGCTCCTCTGTAGAATAGGCCACATCATTTCAGTAAGTAGCTCCTTCAGCAAGACTCCTGACTTGTCTCTCAGAAGGACAGCTCATTTTAATTAGGTGCTAAGCATAAAGCTATCAAAATGATGAAAGTACCATCATAGCCATTCATTTGGCAAGTTGTTGCCTAAGTTCATGTCATTAGTCCCAGTAATGATCTTGCAATTAAGTCAGTGACAAAATTCTAGATAAATAGCAAGTATTGAGCTTATTGTTTCCAAGTTAAGTTTAGAGTAAAAAAGAAACTTGCTTGTTAATTCAATGTGGCAATGTATAGTCTGCAATGATTGTTACTCTGACTTCAAACTGTGGCAATAGTTTTCTACCACAGTAGTTTGGAATCATATGATATTATCACAGAATCACAGAATGTTAGGGGTTGGAAGGGACCTCCAAAGATCATCGAGTCCAACCCCCTTGCCAAAGCAGGACAAAACTAGAGCAGATCATGTAGAAGTGCATCCAGAGAAGTCTTGAAAGTCTCCAGAGAAGGAGACTCCACAGTCTCTCTGGGGAGTCTATTCCAATGCTCTGTAACTCTTACAGTAAAGAAGTTCTTCCTCATGTTGAGGTGGAATTTCCTGTACTGTAGCTTGAATCCATTGCCCCTCATCCTATCACAATGCACAAGTGAAAAGAGATTGTCCCTGCCTTCTTGATGCCCAGCCCTTATGTATTATTATTATTATGTTATTCAAATGCACCATGTATGCATATGGGGCTTTTGCTGAGTTTTTTTGCCTTGTTGCAAATTTACCTTCCAAAATTGCTTTCAAAAATCCAATGTAGAAATAAACCCAAAATATATGAAATTGAATTAAAAATATGGTAATTACAAGTATAGAATTCTTTAGAATATCTCAACAGACCTGTAAAACAATAATGCCTGTGTATTACCAAGTAATGCAATATATAAAGAAAGGATTTGAGAAGTGAAATAGTTGTTACTGAGGAACTGATGTTGTGACTGCTTATTTCTTCTGAGTTTACCTCAGCCTAGCTCCATTCTGCTCCCTGAACAGGTGTTAGCTGCCAAACAGAGCACATATTCTATTTTTGTTTCTTCTGAAAGAATTCCAATTTTCATATTCTGATACCAGTCTGCAAATAGGGGAAATCAGTGAACACAGGAAATTCCAGAACCAAATGAAGGATAGTCAATTCCTGCATTCCTCTTACTGGACTTTTCTGTAGGAGATAACATAGCTTCTGAGTTTAACTTCTACCAACCTTGTTATTGCAGTAGCTGGTTTCTTGCACCTTGGAATGACTTTGGAGTCTTCACTTAAATTCTTCATGTCATTTCAAACAGTAATGGTGCCATTTGAACCTCCTGGATTGTTTCATATGCATATTTAAAAATCAGATCTAACCCTGCATGTATTTTCAGTAGTTCATCAGTAAAGCCTTTGAATAAGAAACTGGTGGGCAGTTTTTTCTGATGATCCATGAGGCTGATAATTCTATCCCTTCTTGACAGCAATAAACCAATGTGATTTAGCTGAAACAAGCTGGCCTTTTCAGACAAGCCTTCCCAATGAAGGCTGCAATCTGAACCAACACATTAACATTGTAGAAAGACAACTTCTCACCACCGCCCCACCTAAGACTTCTTGGCCACTCACTGCAGATACAAAACAAGTAGTCACAAGCATAACATTATGATTTGCAGTTGAGGCCAGGCAAACGTTATCTCTAAATAATAAATCTTTAGTCCTTCTATAGCTCTTCAATAACTTTTTTTTTGTTTAATATAACAGCAGTATCAGCTGTGGAAAAGAAAATGTCATGGTTGTATGTCCAGTAGATAAGGGACTAGAACTGCTATTTAAATTTTTTATGCGGCTTAGCAGGAATGTGGATCTTAACTTTCCAGCTTCCAGGCTAGCAGATGCTGTGGACTCTGTCTTATTTCTGTGAAGGAGCATTCCCTGGTGAAAGGATGGGAACTGAGGTATATCAGGCTCCAAGGAAGGTGCCCTAATGATGGTCTTAAGAGTGTTGCTTTCTTGCTCTCTTGCATTATTTAAATCTTTTAGAAAACATAGAATGGCTCCTGCAGGGTAGGGTAGATGGGTATATTCTAGGACATTCAGAGGCACCTCAAAAAACTCTGTAAATATTCTTGAATGCCTCTCAGAACATCCACTAACCTTGAATATTCAGCTGGAAGAGAGACAGTCCCAGACTGTTGTGAGCCTAGAGTGCATTTGCACTTGAATTCCTCAACTAACAGCTGAGCTTCCTTTGATGTGAAATTTTGCAGGGAGTTTCTCTCAATCAAGAGTATCTGTTGGTTATTTTAAGGTACTGTTGCTAATATTGTGGGGTTTTTGTACCCTGGAGTGAAAACTGTTCCTAATATAAAGGACTATCCTGTATTTCATTCATTTCCAGTATGAATAAAGCTGAATCAGTTAATCAGAGCCTCACTAGAACGCTCTCAGTGTAGATCAATCCTGTTTTCAGTCTAGCAACCATTTTAAACCTCTGAGGTTTAAGAAAAACTGATCACACAGAAAAATCCTTTTGTGGTTTAAGAAGAGAGTGTAAGGCCCCTGTCCGAAGTGTAATTCAGAGATGTGGGTTCAGTTTTCAGACTCTTACTACTAAAAATTGCTATTCTTTAAGCATCTGTTCCTGGATTTATAGCCCAATAAGAAAATACTATGCAAAGAAAAAGCCTTCTTTTAAGAATTTAATTTATAACTGTGTAAACAATTTATGCTCCCCACATTTGCATAGTATTATGTTTTATTGGAAAGATTTAGGTCATTATATACGTACTAGCTAGCAACTGCCCTCTGGAAGACTTCAGTGTTTATGAGTGTAGACCTTCCTGAAAATTACCAACCAAACATAGCAGAAATTCTTGGTGGTTACAGTATTCTGTTACGCTGAGAATGTAGAAGAGAGGGCTTTGGAGCCAAGTGGTAGTGATGGAGAAGGGGAAGATAGAACTCTGACCTTCTCAAATGTCTCTCTGAGATGGAACATCTTTGCGTTTCAGAGTATTCTCAGAAGTGAAGGTGCTCTTAGAGGAAGGACAGTAAAAATCCTCTGATTGCAATGAGACAACTGGTTGGATGTTTGAGGAAACTATCCAGAGTTAAAGAACTTGGGGAAAGCTAAGAGGAGTCCTGTGAATTCTTACTACTTTAGAGGCATTTATTTCTGATGAGTGTTTGTGTATCTTTACTGAAGGTTGTTTCATTTCCCCACATGGTCTTGTTTGTTTGAGATGTTTTTTCAAAATTGAAATGTGTTTCTAAAACATTAGTCTAGAAGCTCTACCTTCTAGGCAGAGTCTGAAGATTACCTTGAAGAAGCATAGCTAGGACTAACTCATGTATTCACCCTTTCATATCTAACAGTACTTTTTGGTATGAGTACTTGTATGTTATACAGCATCAAGGAATAAAGAAAAAAATGTATTTGATTCCTAACATTGTTTATATTTTCTGGTTGATTTAACTTTCTCCCACATGGATTGTGACTGTGCAGTGCTTTTGAGGGTAATGTTCCATCAACAAATAGAATAGAGTGACAGAATAATTTTGATTGGAAGGGAACTCTAGAGCACTCCTCTGCAGTGGTTTTGCCTTGGAGTTGTGGGGAGTTTCTTGGTCAGCCAAGGCACAATTCTGCCACACCTCTATGACTTTCTGCATGTTTAGAAGAATTGTTCTTGTCATTGAGAAGGCTGTCATAACAACACTTCAAAAATAGTTCTTTGCATTCTGCGTAGAGAAATTATTTTGCCTGGATTAGTGAACATACCAATAATAGCCATAAAGCTTACAGCAGTTTTTGGGGAAGAGGTTTCTTAAATACCCAGAGTGGTCTGACAGATGTAACAAAACATGCAGATGAGCTGGGTTATAAAAATAAATCTAACATATAATTTTATGAACACAATCCTTGAAACTCTTTTTTATCATTGAGAAGTGAAGATACAGAAAATTACAAGGCACAATTGTTTGCTGCTACAGAAATAACACAAAGATGCAAAGCTATCAGCCAGAATAATTAATGTAGATCACTTGATCAGGATAATAGATTATGCTGTTCTGTTTTCCAAGAAATGAAACATTTTGCTACAGAAAAAGTTTCATGTACTGTCAGCAAAGGATTACTTCCTCTTACAGCCACATACACAGATAAAGGTTTTACAGGTTTTTTTCTGTGGCTTGGATGTCAAAAAAAAAAAAAAAAAAAAAAAAAAAAGTAAAAATTTTTTTGCTAAAAAGTTTAAATAAGAAAAATGAAATTATGCTTTTAAATAAAAGGCCAGAACACATCAAGAGCTTTAAGATCAGAAATGTGTTTTAATTTATGAGTGAGGATGACAGTGTTAACTGTAAAGATACTACTCTATCAATAAATGGTCTGAAACGAGAAAGAATATACACTTCCAGCTAATTGCTCATCTCATAAGCTGCGTAATACAGCAGAGAACTCTATGGTTAGTTATTATTTTTCTTTGAAAATTCTGTAACAAAACTTCACTGTCTGTTTTCCTTATTTGCTGAGAGTTACAGAAGAAGCTTGAATAAATAAAAATATTGAACCATAGCTCACAATGATGATTTCTATAGTCTTCATCTTCATGAATCCTAAAATTATCTCAATTTTATTAGACGTAGATTGAAAAAAGATTTTGTACTTCAGTTAAGGTATATTTTTAAAGTGCTTTTAAAGAATTCTGAAGATCTTAAGATGATATGTCAGTGTCTGTTACTGACATTTCTTTCTTCATACTGTATTGCATGCTTTAGAATACATTACTAAAATTAAAGCCTATTTATATAGTATGTGCTGAAGTTATGATTTATGACAGTGCATTTTCACTGAAGATTTAATTATGATAAAGATATGATGTCACTTTTTATTATAATTGTAACCCTAATTTAAAAACTATCATGGCAAAATAAATATAGAAATAAATTAATACACATTTTGCTAGGAGATTTCACAAGGTCATTAAGATGAACAATCATTGTGATCCAATTCAAATACATCCTTTAAAAAAATCATGATATATCTGTAAATTGTAAGCATTGAAAAGATTGAAAGTTTATGGAAATCTGTACATGGTTTCTTTGTGTAAAAGGTATTATCTGTTGAGAGATTCATACATTCTTTGTGCAAACTTCAGGCATTGTAAGAAACAATCTGCTTTTCTATTATTCAGTCTTAGTGCTCTAAATTTCTTAATATTTGTGGAAGGAAAAATTTAAATGTTTTTCTTCTTAGTGTAAACAGCCTAGGACAGATGGCAAAGTTTTCAAATTATAATTTGTACTAAAGTTAATGTTAACAGCACTGGTAGAAATGGGATCTGAAAGTAACAGTGAAACAGAAACTAGGTTGTGATTCTACAATTTAAAGCTGATCATGTAAATGCAGTTTTAAACACTGGAGTTTGTGATACTTTTTACTCTGAAGGCAATAGAAAAGGAAGAAAAGTATATGACATACCAAGTGCTTCCCCCATGCCCCTGGAAATGCATCTGTCTTGATATTGCTATATTGCTCTTATTTTAAAATTATTTCACCTTTACCCATTTCCAAGAAAGACAATTGCTCTGTTTCAGCCATTCCTGGTGGAGCTGCTCTGTGGTCATAAAGGCCCTTCCATTTGAAATTCAGGGTACTTTGTTTGCCAGATAAAATTAGGCTTTATGCAAAGCTTTTAAGATTGTTTTTGTCCCTAATACTTCTGTGATCCTAAACTCCCCTGGTAGTATGAAGATTAACTGAACTATGCCCAGGGGAAACACTGCAGGTATCTTGAGCAATACATCTCAACAGACAGAGCATTCAGATTATTACTAAACATAACCTGGTTGTTATGTTTGATTGTCTGCTGACCTTGAAGATCACAGGGAGTATTTCATAGCCATATTAAACTGTGGATTTGACATTTTATATCTAATAATCATAAGTGTGAGATATTTTAAAGACCATACTCTCCAAATAGCATTTGTTATTGAACGTTTCAGCTGTCAAACAGGACAGAAATAAAACTGAGTGGGACAAATCCTCTCATCAGAGAAATAGGGAAGGTAGAAAATACTTCTCTCTCTCTCTCTTTTTTTTCTTTTCTTTTTTTTTTTTTTTTTTTTTTTTTTTTTTTTTTTTTAAAAAATTTTTTTTTTTTCCACTGTCAACATGCTGTTTGGGGAAGGATGACTTATTCCTTATGAATTCTGCAATTATTTGAAGAGCTCTAAACCTCCTCCAAATAGAGTTCCATGTGGTGCTGAGTAAACAAAGTTGGCTATGGCAGCTGTGCTTTGCAGTACTGTATAACTATGGGCCAGGTACCGTGACACATAGGGTTGTCTTCTGCAACACTGAAGTTTATAAAGATTAGCTACTACATCCAACAGAGAAGGGTGCTAGACCTAAATGTATGTATAGACATCCTACACAGAAATGTTTGCCTGCTCTGTTCACTAGAGTCTATTGGTAACGCCTTTCAAATAACCTTGTTTGAAAAATATGAACTAAAGGGGTTAATTTGCCTTTGTCACTACAAAGTGTAAAACAGTATTCAGCACTGCAGATATCGAGGCTTCAGCCTGCATATGCTCATAGTAAACAAGGTTCAATGTTGTTATGTTTTTATGTGAAGATATAAAAAGTTGTGGGGCAGGAGAATCCACTCATACTTAAAATGGATTATGAAAAAATGTCATGGTAACAGCCAATATTATTCCCTTTCCTGTTAGTTTGGTGTCTTTCTAGAAAGGATGTTTTTCTTTTTACTTTGCTTTTAGAAAATCTTGTCTGGCAGTCTTTTAGAGGGTACTGAAGATGATAACTAGTGGAGGAAGACTGAAGAAGTCCGGTACAACAGATTTGAGCTATTGTGGTTGCTTTTGTTGAAGACAAAGCAATGCACTCACAGAAGGAGAATGGAAAAAGTGACCAACAAAGACTGAAAATGTTGTTTCTTTCTGGCTTATGCTGCAGTTCTTACAGTTGAAGACAGGCACAGCACATGGTATGCTTAGCCACTGTGAAGTGTGTCAAATATCAACATGCTTAGGACTGCTTTTTGCTGCCTTTCTAACATAGCAGGAGCTCCCTTCAGTGTCACAGAAATAAGTTAGAAAAACAGCTGCAGTAGGCTAAATGGAAGGATGGGAGGGACAAAAAAGAGTGAGGGAATAAAAACAAGTAAAAGGAAAGACAGGGTGGTGAAGCCTCCCATTCTTGCTAGTTCATAGGACTTATTTACGCAAAAGAGGCAGAAGTTTCAGTGATGCTCTGTGGTTTGGTTTTTTTTGTTGGTTTTTTTTTTTTTTTTTTTTTGTCTTTAGACAGATTATCTCTCATCAAGGGGGTGATAAAGAAGGATCCTAATCCTGGGACACTGTGGATATAGCAATCTTAATAGTAAGGCTTGCTCCCTCCAGCCTACCCACTACCCCAGAATTTTGGATTGAAAATAGAAGTCTAGAATTAATAGAGTAGCTCCTCCTTTCATCAGTTTATTTACCAGTGTGGGCTAAGCTCTAGCATATCAATTTTGGTTAATTCATTCCCATCTCTATACTTTTCATTTGCACCAGTTATGAAATAAGGTAGTTCCATATGATTTGACAAGTCTTTTTGAATTCTAATATTTTTTTCTCTACCATGATCTTTTGATGACATTAAAAATTATTCTAACAAGGGAAGTTGTATTTCTACTATTTGGATAATACATTGTACAGCCTTTGTCTTAGAGAGCTTCATTCTATCATTATTCGTCATTAATTTGCATTAATATGGCACTCTTGGGGCTCTCAATACAAAAAAAAGCCCATATTAATTAAACCATTAGCATCTCAATACCTTCCTGAGAGCAAGTTAGTGCCCTCTCTCTTTGTGTCTCTGTCTCTCTCTCTCTCATGTGGAAGAACCAGTACTCAAGGAGATATGTAGCTTTCTCAAGATATTCCAGATGAAGCTCTTGGCTCACCTCCTTACAGTCCAAGCAATAAATTGATCTCCTTGAGGATACTATAAATAAAAGACAAACATTTTTAGGCAGTGTAAGACATTGAATTTTAATAATAAAAATACTTCCATTTTATTTCCTCCTGATCTCAGAAGCATAGCAGTGTAATCTTTCAAGAGTAGGCCCTTGGTACCTCCCTTTAAAAGCCTATCTGCTTTTAAAATGGCATAATCTTGTTTCATGGTTGAAATTTTAAGTAAACAAATCTAAAATAGTCATGAGGCAATGTAACCAGCTGCTCAGTATTTCTGTTGAAAGCTGCACTAGTGTTGTACTTATGCCATCTGAATCTATTTGCATTTTGCAAGCAAGTGTGATGGAATACCAAAAGAAAAGTTTCTGGGCATGGATTACTTATATTTTTTTTATTTTAAAGATTTGCCACACCAATGGTTTCCTTTTTTTTTTTTTTTTTTTTTTTTTTTTTTGTCTCCC